>CM044962.1:5594701-5658073 GCA_024516035.1 Bactericera cockerelli | reverse complement strand
TGCAAGTTATAGGGGGAACTGCAAGTTATAGGGGGAACTACAAGCTATAGAGGAAACTGCAAGTTATAATGGGAACTGCAAGTTATAATGGGAACTGCAAGTTATAGGGGGAACTGCAAGTTATAGGGGGAACTGCAAGTTATAGAGGGAACAGCAAGTTATAATGGGAACTGCAAGTTATAATGGGAACTGCAAGTTATAGGGGGACCTGCAAGTTATAGGGGGAACTGCAAGTTATAGGGGGAACTACAAGCTATAGAGGGAACTGCAAGTTATAATGGGAACTGCAAGTTATAGAGGGGACTGCAAGTTATAGGGGGAACTACAAGCTATAGAGGGAACTGCAAGTTATAATGGGAACTGCAAGTTATAGAGGGGACTGCAAGTTATAGGGGGAGCTGCAAGTTATAGGGGAAAAATTTGTCTGGCTGGGGCTGGGGGGACGTTAAACAGTGAGAAGACCAGTGTCTTGCCAGAGGACTATATACAGAGAACGGACTAGCCCACCCTAACAAGCCAGGCTAATAGCTTACAGTTTCCCAAGGGTTTAATGGGTTGAAAAGAAATAGCCCAAGTTCTCACAATGGCGATGGTTGATCCCACATAGAAATATTTGGTTCAGAACGAGCCAACTCTTTTACTTTAGTTGGCTGTAGCCAAGCTGGTCACAACAACAAATACTTTAGTGTATGAAAAATCACCTCTACATACGAGAAACCTGGATAGGTATAAGTGAATAAAATTTTGGTTCCTTGAGTTCTTATTTTTTTAAGGGTTTTGCTTAACATTCAAACGAAGGCGTTGTTTCGAACCTTCAAAAGGGGTTTTCACCCCTTCTCTGTAATTTTTATCTTTGATCCTGGAACCGCTTATAACTTATAGAATTATATCAGGGTCTCGAGTTCTCTTATAATTCTTATACAGGGTGTCCCGGATACAGATGCAAATATTTTGAGGCTAGGTTCAGCCCACCGTGGACTATCATATGAACGAAACTTGCAGTGGGGCATTTTGCTTCGTTAAAGAGTTATGGCCAAATCCCTGTTTTTCCCACAGGTCTAGAGGTCACTTGGATCGATGCATGTTTTTAAAGAAATGATAGCCAGTAAGGAATTTTTGACTTCATGTATGGATAGTCATGCATATTTCTCTTAAAATGCAGTTGGTTGCATAAAAAAATATTGAAAGACCAGAGAGATGTTTAATCATAAGTTCAATATATTTCTAAAATTTGATTTTTCCCTTTCGTGAATTTAGAGTCCTTCTACAATTGCAATTCTGCGTATCACTAGGTAAAAAAATACCCTTTGCTATGTTGTTTCAATAAATTCAAAGTTCTTTCAGACGCGTGAAGGAAGGAATGAGATACGCCTTAGTAAACGGCACCACAAGGAGAAAAACACATCTTTCAAAATTTGAATCTGGGCGCTAGTGCATTTTGAAGAACACTCGATGCCTGAAGCGGTCTGTGTGACCATTTTTGTGCCAACAGCAAGTTTTAATGAAAATTTTCGGAGTACAAATAGTTCTATTAACCAACTATATCAATAATTTCTAATAGTTAAAATAACAAGGCGATCGATTTGTTCGGTGGAAGAGAAAGCCACAAGCTTTAACCTCACCCTTGCTTCGCTACATATTCTTTTGGGTACTTTTCATTTCATGTCCTGTGTTGCAGAATGTATCATGTAGGTAGTTTATCAATAAAGTATTAATAATAATAGTAACCTGAAGGTTGGATGTTCGAGTTTTACCCAAGGTTAATTTTCGGTACTTTTTTGTTATATTTTTGATATCATGATTGTGATAAACACAAAAATGATATTTTTAATTTTACTTCAAAAAATAAAATCACAATTTTTGTTGTTAGCGCAGAGTTTTTCTCCATGTGTATTCTTTGTCCATAATAATTACACCACTGGTTGCTGCTTTCGTTGCAGCTTCTCTCATTTTTCCTCACGATAACCCTGTGACCCCGTAACCCCATTCACATAAAAGTTCACACCGACCGACCACTGTGAATGATCAATTTCCCTCTGTTAAACATCCCAGAGCAGTGTATTTATACCTCAAATTACGCGCCAATTCTGTTAAAATTCAGCCAACTTTGAATTTTCCATCATGATTCAGAGGTGTTTTTTGAGCTTTCTGTGTCTTGCGTTGCATGATTTTTAAAGTATTACAAAAGAACCTTCACTTTTCTAAAACTAAAAATAATAGGGTATTTTGTGAACTAGTGATACGCAGAATTGCAATTGTAAAAGTACTTTAAATTCACGAAAGGGAAAATAGGGAAAAATCAAATTTTAGAAAAGTATTGAACTTATGATTACATATCTCTCTGGTCTTTCAATATTTTTTTATGCAACCAACTGCATTCGAAGGGAAATATGCAAGACTATCCATACATGAAGTCAAAAATTACTTACTGGGTATCATTTCTTTAAAAACGTGCATCGATCCAAGTGACCTCTATACCTGTAGGAAAAACAGGGATTTGGCCATAACTCTTTAACGAAACAAAATGACCCACTGCAAGTGTCGCTCATATGATAGTCCACGGTGGACTGAACCTACCCCCAAAATATTTGCATCTGTATACGGGACACCCTGTATAATAATAATAATGTGTTTCTTTGTGCTATTATATCACAATTTTAGTGGCTAGCGCAGAATTATAGAACTTTTCCGTATCTTTATTATCCTAATATCTTATTTTTGCCTATAATTCCGCCACTGGTCGCTGCTCAAGTGCTCAGTGCTCACATTAAAGCAGCTACTCATTTTTCCTCATGAGGTATGAGTGGACCCCGGTATAAATACACGAGGTATAATTCTTATATGACTAATTAGATTCAGACTAATTAGTTACCTGTTGTGAGAGTTATGCGTCATTTGTGGACGGTGAAATAGTTATGCGTCATTTAATATTTTATCGCCAAGTATGTGCAGGTACAATATAATGTACGTTTATGAATAGGTACAATGTGAACTATTCATGATGGAGTATTGTTCCATAATTCACAGTGTATTATTTATTACCTTTACACAGATATATTATGTTCAAATAATCAAATAAAAGAATTATTCATTTAAATCGGGTTCGATCCCTTGACAAAAAAAATGTATTCTAAATTTGGTTACAGTTGTTTGTAAGGGATACCTACCGGTGCGCTCGTGTTGACCCAGCACCTAAGTGGGAAGTATCGTGTCATTTCTCGCCCATCAGAGGGGTGGCATACTACGGGATGGGCAGGCTACAACACAGACCACAAGCGTCTATACTGTAGCTCCTGTTTCATTGCTACGAAATAAAAAGGCTGTGAAACACACATCATAAAAATATCATACTGAAATGTCAAAAACTACCTAATACCTAATATTAGTTAGTATTAAAACTATCTAATATTAGTTGGTAATAATAGTTCCGTGTCCGTGAGCTAGGTATTGATACATAAATCACGGTGGTGAGAGGATTATATGGACGCCCAGATCCAATGTCTAGGCTCTTTTCATGTCCATTGATTCTATTTGGTTTTAAAGTCCTGACTTGAGGTAGACAAGACGGTGGTTTTACCCTCCATTCGCTGGGAATTGTACCATCTACCCACATTAACCTCACATATCCTGAGTAGGGCCGGAATTGCCAGCCTCACATGTTCGGAGGGAACAAAATTTTCTGTGCGAAAAGTCTGCTCTGACCGGGAATCGAACTCAGGATCTCTGTACTACGGGCAGTAGTCACAACTGTCACGCCACGGAGGCTGGCATACTAGTCAGTATTATGATCAATCAAAAACGCTCTCAAACCGACCTCAGTAGCTTGATCGATAAGGCGGCGGACTTGTAACCTGGAGGTCGGTGGTTCAAGTCCGGGTTTCAGCGTATAAATTTAGTAAAGCGAGTTTGAGTAGTTGTGACATCACGAAAGTGATCAACACAAATATGATAACTAAAAAAGCTCTCAAGACGCTGATTTGGGACCTTGCCAATCCGATCATTTTATATTCATGTCTAATATGTTTTTGTCAAACTTGCGTGCCTTATTCACGTAAACGGTGAGGCAGTTTGTATCGTTGAACACATCATCCCAGGAACCCCGCCCCTTGTCTGAATTCTCCAAACATTTCTTTCTCTTGAAATTTCTAGCTTTATTAATGTAATAAACGTCGCAGTGGCGTTTGAATATGTCTTCACTTATCTTCCCAGTGTTCGCACTGATTCCAACTTGTCCACCAGTTTGTAATACACTTCCGATGGGTTTGCAATTCGGCGATTGTGTCCTTTCACTGCTCTTACAATGTGCATCTTCTCCTCTGCCTTCCCCATTGTTCAATGGTGTCAGCACAGCGTTGATTTTTTCCATGAGCAAAGTGCGGTTTTGTAGTGAATATGTCTCTTTTGGAAGGCAGGTCACTGAGGAAAAGGTTGGTGCGAGAGGAAAATCCTTGGGTTTGTCTGGTACTTCAGGTCTGGTGGTCTTGAAAGTTTTCCTTTTCCCATCAGGTCTGCTTTCCAGTTGCAAGTATTGGTTCTTCACGTGCAACGTACTGCAGAATGTTCGCTTTCTCACATCTGACTTTCCAATTTCATAGCTTTCAAAGTTCTGATGGCACTTTCTATTCGTGAAATTTTCTGTTTCTTGTTTGAAATCATCAACTCTATCTGCGCCTTTCGTTGAGTTGTGCTTTTTCCAAGAGCATGTCTCAAATTTATGTGGTGTCGCATTACAAGTCTCATTGATTTGTTTAGTTTCTCGATTCCTCTCTTCAGCACTTTTGAGGTTCTGATCATCTCTTTGTGATTTCTGTAGTCTATTTGACTCCTTCATATTGCCATGTAAACAGGGATATGTAATAAAGTTCTTTCCAGTTGTCATGTTTTGCGCGAGCTTATAAGAATGTGGTTGTAGAAGCTCATTTCTAATAGCTTGATCCGTTTCATGGTTTTGTTTCATAATCGACGTTGAAATGGATGATTCACTTATCGTTTTTAACTGAGGTGTTTCTTCTTCTATGATATTTAGTTTTCTATCGAATATACCTGAAAAACTTTGCTTGAAGGAATCTTTGGTAAAGCGAGAAAATGTTTCCCTGTTGTTAAAGTTGCGGTTGATGCAATGGCTCTTTTGCCTTGAATAAGAGAATTGAGTTTCATTATTCCTGTTTTTCTTTTCTCTGGGATTTACCATGAAATTAAATTTCCTCTCAGTCTTTCTTAAATGTCGCTCTTCAGATAATTTAAAATCACTCTCCAAATGAACACTTTTGATTGTAGATTCATCGGAATCCGTTAGAGTGTCTATATTTTCACCTAGAATATCTTTTTTGACATCATTCCGTAGACATTTTATTTTGCATTTACCAACAGATATTTCGCCTCTTTTCACATTTTTGTTCGAGGCAGTATGTAAAGCATCATCACTTGAGTGTATTCTCAAAGGGTTTAATTGTTTAGGCTCGTAGGTTCGTCTGAGGCTTCTAAAAATATTATCATGCATCATTTTTGTGTTTCTGTTGCAATCAAAATCAGTCATGGATACACTCGGACCTATGGTAAGACTACTTGTACTTCCAGAAGACATACGGTCCGAAACGGATTTGTTTTGAGTTTTCTGAGAATTTGACTCAGAACTTGTGGAATATCTTTCCTCAGACATCTGTTTGGTTTCAGATTTCCTCCATGAAGGCATCTTATTCTTCGGTCGCTTCAATGAGCGTCGCCTAGTTCTATTTCTCCATATATTTGATAGATGTTTATTTCTTGTAGGCCAAGTGTTCATTTCTTTTTCTCGGTACAGTCCAGTTTCGTCTGCAAAAGTATTTTGACCACATCGAGGACCAGTCCCACTTTCAATGTTACTTGAAGGAGAATCAGAGTCTAACGCTCGACGGTTCTTGTCGGAATCATTGGAAAAGTTCAAGTAGCTAGAGGGATGCGCTGTCCGTTTCGATTCCAGCAGATCAAAGGGCGATGGTTGCCATGGGAATGACTCATTGGTGGTGGAGGTGTCACACCCACTGGAGGAGGGGAGAGCGCGCAGCTGGACGGTGCTGGAGAAAAAGGGATAGACGACCCTCTGAATGATGGACGTCATCCTCCCGAGGTCTCCTTGCTATGTCTGAGAGAGAGAGAGCAGGCTCGACCGTGAGACGTATCCGTCCCTTGTCTATACAGTCCGGTTTTCTTAATGTAGTCTTGATGTATGGTTTATCTTTATCTCATGCAAACAGAAGCACAGTCTAAGTTTCTTATTACTAATTTTAATATTCTATTTATTAAGTTTTTTGATTTTCTACTATAAGTAGAAATAATTATAAGTTTTTAAATCGATTAAATCTCGTTAATTTAATGACCAGAAAAGATAGTTTAGTTGCATCAAATGTGTGGTTTTTCAAATGTTGCATGACATTTGTTTTGTTTTTATTTTTATATTTATTATTATATTTTTCTTCATTTTCAGTGTCTCTTTGAAAACTCCCCCTCAGTCAACACAAGTTTTAGACCAGGTGTCTAAAACTTTCGACGAGGGGTATATATGTTAATTTGTTGCGTTCAGTTTATATTGTACAAAATAAGGTATAAAACATATTGAAAAAAAAAATTAATAAAGCAAATTAGCATTTGCTATTATCCTGGTATTGTACGTTTGTATATTAAGCCCAGAACACATGTTCTATAACACAGACATATTCTCTATTGCGTTGAAGGCTTTTGCGTTGAAGGCTGGCACAAGCTTATGGGGAAGCTACCAACTGTTTGATTATTTTCCACTGCTTGATCACTTGATCTATGTAGACAAGCCATATTACATACATACATACATAGGCCTTGAAGTATTACATATTGCAAGCTTTTTCTGTATATAAAGACCTTGGAGAATTCTAGTTATGAAAGCAATAGTTTGTCCAACCACACACACAGAGAGTAGACACCGCTGGAGAAATGGGAAAACTTATTATCTATTTCATAGCCTGTGCATTCATTTTTATAATAGCAGGTAGGTTTTTTTTTACTTTCCTTATCCTATAATAAGGAAAGTATTGTATTCGTCGAAAATTTGACCTACCCAGTTTTTCACATTTCTGGACGAATCATAGCCTCAGGATACCAAAAAAGTTGTTTTCAGCCATTGGTCCGTGCGTCTGTCTGTCTGTGTGTGTGTGTGTGTGTGTGTGTAAACAGGATATCTCGAGAACGGTAAGAGTTAGAGACTTGAAATTTAGTATGCAAATTATTTTCGTACACCAAACGAACCACGAAACTTTTGGTTGAAATCGGCCGCAATATGCGGCCGCAGGGCCGCAAATATTGGCCGCAGCCGCTGCTTCTTTGAATTGGTTAAAGATGCAAAAAAAGTTAGAGAAAAACATTTTCTCGGAGAAAAAAAATAATAGGGGTTTACTCTGATCATTTTTTTGATATCTTGAACTTTTTGGAACCCGGCCCCAATTTACCGGTATTTTGGGGAGACCCGCTTGGACTAACTTTTTTATTATTCACCCTAGAGGGGGGTTGCGACATATCAAATCCAATGATTTTGAGGTGCTGATTACGAATTTGGCATTACGAATGATTTTTAACTATCTGTTACCGTTGAGTCACCAGTGGCGGATTTCGACTTTTTGTGGGGGGATAAGGAAAGTCGTGTGATGTTTACACCAGATTTTTCTCTAACTTTTTTTTATGATAGCAGATGCTGGAACTTGACCTAACGTACTACCGTGTGCTCAGATAATAATGAAAGTAAATAAAGACTTAAAAATAATCATAATATAATAAATACTTAAAATAATGGTTGGGTGGAAGAGATTGCCATAGGCAGTAACCCCGCCCTTTAGTTAGGACATATGTATATTTTTTGTTTATTTTTTTCTCTTTTTTATATTAATTATATTGTCAATTTTTATATTTAATTTTTACCATTATTTGTCTGCATATAATTATGTTCTACTAATAAAGAGTTTCTAAATAAATAAATAACATTCCACAGTGGACGCCCAAAATAGATATGCGAGGGGCTCCAATTCCAAACCATCAGGGGCACCACAGTCAAGGCAGCCTGTCCAAAGTGGGCAGCCGACGGGAAACGTGAAAGCCCAAAACTCGGCAAAAGCAGGAAGTAGCTTAACCCCAGGTGAAGAAGCTGTCGTGTTAGGTCATCTTTAAATATAATGGAAGGTAAGACCGAACTCAGTAGCTTGATCGATAAGATGGCGGACTTGTAATCTGGGGGTCGGTGGGTCAAGTCCCGATTTCAGCGTAGATTTAGTAAAGCAAGTTTGAGTAGTTGTGCCATCATAACAAAGATTTCGGGGGGAGGGGGTTTAGATCGGAGTTCAAAAATCTCGCCTAACTCCATCGTATATTCCATCTTTGCTGGGGTTTCTTGGAAATTTCGGGGGGTATGTCCCCAAACCCCCCCCCCCCCTGGCTACGCCACTGATGAATCTGATGATAGCTAAATAAATAAAAAATAATGGAAGATAAGGTAACCACGAGATGAAGGCTCAAAGTATTTTTTACAATCTCACTCTCAGAAAGCTACTATACAGGGTGGGGCAAAAGTCTGGAAAGTCCTGAATATTGTAAGGTCTAACTTGTTAATATTAGCAAGCCGGTCTCGCGAGTCGTTGATATTGTTATGATTTGGTTCAAGCAAGTTGAATACCCCTTTGCTTCAAGCAAGTTGAAAACCCCTGTGAAATGTGTGAGCAATTAGCTGTTGAGAGGGGAAATTAGTTCGGTGTTTTTAATCATAGAGTGAGCTACAGGTATCGAATCTCGATTTCTCTCGAATTTTCTGAGCGGAATGTGCTGGAGTGTTCTCGCTCTTTTATGTGAGATATATAATGGTAGCACGGTGGTTGTGGGAGTGAGTTGAAATACTGAGTTTGTGCGAGTTATGTGAATTCGAGATAGTGCGATATCGCGATATTAGTGATTAGTAGTGCGATAGTAGTTTCCGCGGATAGTACAGTAGTTTTTCCAGAGTGTATTCGTAAGTGATAAGAGACAGTTAAGCGTGCGTTAAGAGTCAGTTTAAGCATTAGACTTTGTGTTACGAGATAGTAGAACTGTTAGGTATAAGACATTTTGTACTTTTCGAGATTTTATAATTTTTCATAATAAACTTACTTTTTATTTTAATTATTTAATAGTAAACTGAAGTGCGTTTTAAACTTTAATCCCCCGAACCCGTAGCGCGTAACAATATTATAAATGAAATGTGTTTACTTGTTTAGTACGTCAAGGTATTTAACACGTTCATCGCCGTAAACCCATATGGGAGCTTTTTTTGGAAATAGGGCTGGAAAACCCACATGGGGGATTTATTGATTTTATTTATCCATTTTAATCAAGATACCAAAAAACTTGTTTTCGGTCATTGATCCGTGTGTCCTCTTTTTTTTCAGGGGTACCCAAAATTTGGGTGTGGCGCTCAGGGAGGGCCGACTTGAAAATCTTTGGACTAACCATTTTTAAATATATTATTGAAAGAGCATTATTTTTAGAAAATTTTACCGAAAACAAAATAACTTTATCTTCAACCAAAACAAAATGGCGACCAAAATAAGTTTCTCCATTGAACCAATACGGCCAACCATCCAATTTTAACACTTAAAGAAAGACAGCTGAAATTCCACATACAGCCCTATAATAAACTAATGCATTTTCAGGGTTACCCAAAATGTATTAGGAGGTGGGGGCGGGCCACTTTGAAAATCTTAAATCGAAATGGCGTTCAAAACTATATTTTGGTTGCCATCTTGTTTTGGTTGAAGAGAAGTGATCCATTCACCAAACTAGTCATTAAGAGGACTAGAGGACTTTAAACCCGTAGGTCGATGGGTGCAATTTTTGAGTAGTTCAGAGTATATGATTATTTCTACAAATTAAGAAGAAAAAAATCTTTAAAATCTTTAAAAAGAGTATACTTAGTTCATACTAAAAAATGTATTTATACTTTTGATAACCAATAAGGTATAGAAATTATTGTTTTCGTTCATATTTTTAGGTTTTTTGCATTAAAATAAATAATTTCATAATAAATAATTATGTTCTGTATCTATACAATTTGTTGCATTTTTTTTCTGTCTCTAGGATTGAACATGGAATTTTTCGGTCATCTATGCTGTTGCATAGTTAGAAAAGAAAAAGGCTGTGCAATAAATCCACCCGTGGATCTGTTGCATGGTTAGAAAAGAAAAAGGCTGTGCAATAAATCCACCCCGTGGATCTGTAGATCATATCCTACACAATTCTTGGATTTCTTCTTCATCTATTTGAGTGTGTGACCACATAATAATAAGACGAATAGCTCAGTGGTTAAGCACTCGCTTGCCATGCGGAAGGTTCCGGGTTCGAGCGCCCGCGCCAATAAAAATTTGTATTCAAAATTTGATTACAGTTGTTTGTAAGGGATACCTCCTGGTGCGCTCGTGTTGACCCAGCACCTAAATGGGAAGTATTGTGTCACTTCTCGCCCATCAGAGAGGTGGCACACTACGGGATGGACAGGCTACAACACAGACCACAAGTGTCTACAGTGTAGCTCCTGTTTCATGGCTACGAAACAAAAAAGGCTGTGAAACACTCGTCTTTTTTTGAAATAATATATAAAAAAAAGGTGGTAGGAAATATGAACTTTGAGCATTAACCTCGCCTAGTTGTCACCTTCCACAAAAGTGTATTATTATTATTTTATTCTTTATTGGTCAACTACATACATTCAACAAAATAGGACATGCTAAAAAAAAAAATAGAATATGTAGTGAACCAAGGGGCGAGGTTAAAGCCTGTGGCTTTCTCTTCCACCGAACCCCATAGGATATAAAAAATAATGAAAAAAATATATACAGGGTGTCCCACCAAACTTGGACACCTCAAATTACTCGGCCCCTGAAAGAGTTTTTGAAAAATAAAAAAATCTAGGGTACATGTGCTAATTATGCGGTTTCAGTTATGAAATTTTTTTTATACAGGGTGGTTCAAAAGTTAGAAATTGAGGTGTCAACTTTCGATTTTTAAATGGATCGACCTGAATTTTATTTGATAATTTTGCTTCTTAATGGTTACTGAGTACTTTTTTAAACAAAAATTTTACATACAGGGTGGTTTTTTTTCGACCAATTTTTTTTCTAAATCTTAAATAACTCAAGTTCGGTTAATTTTTTCGATAACAAGAAGAGAATGTGTTTGTGTAATGAATACACGCACTTTCAATTGGCATCAAAAAAATTTTATACAGGGTGGTTCACAAGTGAAATAATGACTTGATTTTTTTTAAAACCGAGTTTTTTTAATTTTTTACTTAGTATTAATATTTCTTGTCTGATTTTACACATTTTTCGTTAGTCATATCGAAAAACAAAACTAAAGTGTTGTCCAGGGTGAGACATAATTTTTTTGTAACACCCTGTATATGGGCAGTCAAAGAGACGCAAAATTAAATATAAAGACTAAATATGCAAGAAAAACTTTGATTTTTAATTAAACTAAAAAGTTATGGTGTTTTAACTAATATTGTCGCATGGACCACCCTGTAGATATTTTCTTAAACCATCATATAGGTAGTCGAAACTGTCTAAAATTAAACGAAATTAAATTAAACTAAAATCTGAAAGAAAAAAAATTAATTCAAAAAGCCATGCTCAATTTTGAGTCTACACCTACCTACTTTTTATTTCAAGTTTTAAAATCATTCAGTGTGGACACCAAATTGAAAATGGCTTCAAATTCGTGTTTTTTACTTGTTTTTCCCACATGATTCGAAGTGTTCGTTGAATTTTATACAACTTAGAGTACCTACATGATAGTTTAAGAAAATATCTACAGGGTGGTCCATGCGACAATATTAGTTAAAAAACCATAACTTTTTAGTTTAATTAAAAATCAAAGTTTTTCTTGCATATTTAGTCTTTATATTTAATTTTGCGTCTCTTTGACTGCCCATATACAGGGTGTTACAAAAAAATTATGTCTCACCCTGTACAACACTTTAGTTTTGTTTTTCGATATGACTAATGAAAAATGTGTAAAATTAGACGAGAATTATTAATCCTAAATAAAAAATTAAAAAAACTCGGTTTTAAAAAAAATCAAGTCATTATTTCACTTGTAAACCACCCTGTATAAAATTTTTTGATGCCAATTGAAAGTGCGTGTATTCATTACACAAACACATTCTCTTCTTGTTATCGAAAAAATTAACCGAACTTGAGTTATTCAAGATTTAGAAAAAAAATTGGTCGAAAAAAAACCACCCTGTATGTAATATTTTTGTTTAAAAAAGAACTCAGTAACCATTTAGAAGTAAAATTATCAAATAAAATTCAGGTCGATCCATTTAAAAATCGAAAGTTGACACCTCAATTTCTGACTTTTGAACCACCCTGTATAAAAAAAATTTCATAACTGAAACCGCATAATTAGCACATGTACCCTAGATTTTTTTATTTTTCAAAAACTCTTTCAGGGGCCGAGTAATTTGAGGTGTCCAAGTTTGGTGGGACACCCTGTATATAATAATAAATACTTGTTAAAAAGTAGAAGGAAACAAAAGTTAACAAATAACAAAAAAAAAAGAGAAAAGAAAAATTTAAAGGTACAATGAAAAGATTAGAAAATAAAGGAGAAGAAGAAGAAGAAGGAGCAGGAGGAGTAGGAGGAGGAGGAGAAGAAGAAGAAAAAATTAGATAGGAAAGGAGGGACATCATATTTCCATGTTTTCCAAATATAACTTGAGATTATGTTTGAATGAATCTTTATTGATGAGGGATGTAATGTTTGGAGGCAATTGATTCCATGATCTTGCTGCTTTTACAGAAAATGATTGTGACATGAAAGTAGTGTGATGTAGTGGAATGAGAAGATTGTTGTGTCTTGTATTGTGCTGATGTGATGAATGAAGTGGATGAAACAATTCATGTAGATATGAAGGAGAAGATGGGAGATTTAAAATACGCCATAACAAGCACAGAGTTTGCTGAGTTAAACGATCTTCAACTTTTAACCATTTCAATGATTTCCTGTACTGAGATATGTGATCATGTTTTTTCAAATTAAAAATAAATCGAATGCACATATTTTGTAGAATTTGAAGCTTATTGTGTAGGCTTTTGTTCATACCATTAAAAACACAACCTCCATATTCAATTATGGGGAAAATCAAAGATGTGCACAAAAGCTTTTTAATTCTCTGAGGCAAATATCTTTTTAAATAGTTCAGAGAGTGAAAGGTGTAATACACTTTTTTCTTTGTATGATTGATATGCGGTTCCCAAGATAGATTAGAATCAAATATAACACCCAAGTTTTTAACAGAATTGGAAATTGTAATTACTTGAGTGTCAAATATTAGTGGAGGAATTATAGCTTCATGAAGACGATGAAGTAAAGGTGATGAACCAATAAAAATGCTTTGGAACTTTTTAGGGTTTGGAATGATTCCATTTTGAGATGACCATAACTTAATGGAAACTAAATCTTTATTGAGTTGATGAATTGCATCAGATACATTTTCTACACGAAATTGGACATACAACTGCAAATCATCAGCATAGAAATGGTGTGAATTATTCAACACTTCTGTTAAATCATTTATATACATTGAGAATAAGATAGGACCAAGGATACTTCCTTGTGGTACACCACAGCGAATTGAAAAGTACTGAGAATAATTATCATTTACCACAAGATATTGATTTCGACCATTGAGATATGAACTAAACCAGTCAACAGATTCCGGTGAAAAATTAAAAATCTTTTTCAGCTTAACTAAAAGAATGTCAAAGTCTATGGAATCAAATGCTTTGCTCAAACAATCGCGGAAAAAATCGTGTATTGGCTGGAATTCGAACCAACAGATGCTCACTTTATCGTGTTTATCAGTCACATGATACCAATGCAATAGTATTCTGTATTAGCAACTGTTCTCTTCACCAGAACATAATATAGTACAATACTCTGTTTATCCTACGACTTTTTTATTATTTATTTTTACCAACCCAACAAACGCTTCACTTAGGGCTGAATTATGTAACAGAGATTAATGTATGAGCGGTTTTTTTTAATTGAACGAAAAGCCTGAACAAGACCGAACGGTCAGCTGTGGTCAACCAAAATTTGAAGAATAAAAAAACTTCTTCTTCTTCTTCTTACCGAACATGACAGAACGAACGGGCCGGTCCACTCCGGTCAGGATTTTTTGGTCCGGTCAAAAAAAAAGTGAATTTCAGTTCAAAAAAAAAAAAAAAAAAAAACCGCTTGAAGAGGACACTATCACCTAACTCGGGCTATAGTGCTCTGCGATTGGTTGAAATTCTCACTAGAGGACGTTTTATGGGATAATGTTCACTTAGTTTAATCCACTGAGATCATATAACATAGAGCAGGGGTGCCCAACCTTTACAGAAGAAGATCTACTATAAAGTCTCAGATAATCAACGCGATCGACCCCCCCCCCCTTACAGATTCAATGTTCATTCTGGGCTTGAATGGGTTAATGAAGAATTCAACCAAAATTTCAAGTTTCAAGAAGTCACGAACGAGACCTCCTTTTAATTCTCATAAGGAAGGAGATCTCGGATTTTCACTTGTGTGAGATGCGAGCCATCTCACCTCTCTGGACGTGATCGACCCAAAATCACTCCGCGATCGACTGGTTGGGCAGCCCTGGTATAGAAGATTCAACTGGATGTTTTGATGTGGTATCAACCACTATGAGAAGTATTGAGGAGTGTGAGGACTTCAGACTTCCTTTTCTCTGTTTCAAGCCTGTACCCTTACTCCTTAGGAATTGGCCAATTATAGCTATGCTGATAAAGGGTTTCGATCCTATTAGTTGCATCTTAAAAAAAAACTGTTCTCAGACTGATATCACCCTAGTTATGGGCTTTTTGTTGGTGTTCTATGTCTTGGTAAGTATTTGAGAGAATGAATTCCATAAAAATAATTAATCTCTTTGAAAGTTCAAAAGTGTTAAAATAATAGTTTATTTATTGTTTAATTTCACATCATTATCAATTACACGTTTTTGCACTTACAATTCTTAGGAATCCTGATCACAATAATTATTATAAAATGGCAAAATTTCAGTTTCTGTTTTTAAAAGCTTGATTAAAAAGTCACCATAAAATTAAAATCATAGTTTTAAGATTATTTACTAGCCTAGACTTACCTTTAATTTTGATTTTCATACTTAAAATTTTTGTTGACTTCAGAATTTTGACTTTTATATTTCACAATTTTGTAGACTCCGGAATTTTGATTTTCATACTTCTCAATTTTGTAGACTCCGCAATTTTGACTCTTATACTTCACAATTTTGTAGACTCCGCAATTTTGACTCTCATACTTCACAATTTTGTAGACTCCGGAATTTTGACTCTCATACTTCACAATTTTGTAGACTCCGGAATTTTGACTCTCATACTTCACAATTTTGTAGACACCGGAATTTTGACTCTCATACTTCACAATTTTGTAGACTCCGGAATTTTGATTCGCATACTTCACAATTTTGTAGACTCCGGAATTTTGATTTTCATACTTCACAATTTTGTAGACTCCGGAATTTTGATTCTCATACTTCACAATTTTGTAGACTCCGGAATTTTGACTCTCATACTTCACAATTATGTAGACTCCGGAATTTTGATTCTCATACATCACAATTTTGTAGACTCCGGAATTTTGACTGTCATACTTCACAATTTTGTAGAATTTTGATTCTCATACTTCACAATTTTGTAGACTGAGAATTTTGACTCTCATACTTCACAATTTTGTAGACTCCGGAATTTTGATTCTCATACTTCACAATTTTGTAGACTCAAGAATTTTGATTCTCATACTTAATTTTGTACACTCAGAATTTTGATTCTCATACTTCACAATTTTGTAAACTCAGAATTTTGATTCTCATACTTAATTTTGTACACTCAGAATTTTGATTCTCATACTTCATAATTTTGTAGACTCCGGAATTTTGATTCTCATACTTCACAATTTTGTAGACTTCGGAGTTTTGATTCTCATACTTCATAATTTTGTAGACTCCGGAATTTTGATTCTCATACTTCACAATTTTGTAGACAGTACCTGTAAGAGTAAAGAATAAAGATTTAAGTATCTTTTTTTTAATGTTTACTTATTTGAAAGTTTTTTGTTATTAGTCACTTTCTGGTTTTAATTAGGTTAGGATTTAATTCCTTGCTTAGAATCTTTGTATAATTAAATTGATACGATTAGTTCTGTATCTCAAATTAAATTGTAGGTATAAACATTAAACAACAACCCTAAGATTCAGAATTCTTACTAAACTCTACTCTTTGTGCCAGACATTATTGTTCTGGTAAATTCCTAGTGGTATAATAATTGTCAACCATTTTCTGAATAAAAAATATTTATACTTACATTTGTTATAGAACAATGATTATATTGGCATATTAAAGGTAAAATGGTGACTTTAAGCTTTGAATGAAAACTAAACTAAAAATGCATGAGATTTATTGGATCAGGAATCCTAAGATAGTACAAAAAATCTCTCGTATACTGTTTTTGTTCAATCCTCATTTTGTTTCATCTGTCACAATTATGATCGAGTCAGCAAGTTTCGGTCAAGATTTCTCCGACGACATTCATAACTTTGACGAGTGGCTTTGTTTCTTATCTTGATGTGACTTATATGAAATATGAGTAAAAAGAAAGCAAACTTGATCTATACATTACATTATGTTACTCACTAAGAAGGTTTGGTAAGCCTTCTAATAAATTTCGGAAATGCGATTTGTGTTCCAAAATATATTATGTTTCTAATTTTTTTTAAAATCATTGCGGTAAAAGTTAAGACAAATTTTATTAATTATCAGAATACATTTACCAACAGTAATACACATCTTCCATAATAGCACAAACTGGAAGTGTGCCCAGCACACTAGCCGTATTCCCGCGCTGTATTGCAATGGACAGTCTTTGCATTAGGAACGCTTTGGATTTGGTAGTGCTAAATTTAGAAAATGCTTTGTTTCTAATTTCGATTCCTACGAATGTGATACACCTGTGAACCTGTAGAGGTTCACAGGTGGAATTTAAACGAGACATTTTTTTTTTTAAAATTGGCGACAAAAAAACTAGAAAACCTTTTTCGAATATAAGGTTTTTACCCATAGTTTATTAGAGTCGACTCTAATACGTGTTAAACTCTCAAGCCAGAAACGCTGCATGTCATGAAGAACTTCAATAGTAAGCTATTTTAGTTCTAGTTACAGCTCTATTCTAGATCTGGCAATTAGCAAATGAACGGAAACACCATTCGAGACGGCATTGATGCCACATTTAAATAAATGGTTTTCACAAAATCACTGAAGTTAAACAACAACTGTTGAGGTTCGGACTTTGTGGATGACCACTCTAATTGGAAATATTTTGATGCTGGCTATTCCTGGTAAAACCCAGGTACTCAGCTTAAGTGAGTGATGCGTTTTCTCCAATGGTGTCAAAAAATCGAAACAAAAATACCTGATCGTGGTTTTGAACCATTTCCGAAAGGATTGAACCGCGCCATGTATCAACCATTGTCCTTTGTTTCTTCTTCTAATGGAAGGTGATTCTGTATTTCTTCTCATCGAATGATTAATTCTTTACCATAAATTTTGATTGACAGTTAAATTTTGTTTTTGCTACTTTTTTGATTAGTATGAATTTTATAACCTATTTGATGTTCCTTGGAATATAAAATAAACTGGCCAATTGGTAAAATTTTAAATGGTTTCGATATATTATTATGAAAATAATGAGATATGAAATATCTGGCTGTATAAATTGTAGGTTTATATTATCTACTTGGCCTATGCCGACCGAACGCAGGACCGAACGCAGAATTTATTTTCTGTTTTACCATATACAGGGTGGGGCAAAAGTCTGGAAACCCCTGAATAACTTTCGAATGGCTTCTACGGTAAAATTAAAATTTTGTAAGGTAAACTGGGCTAATAAGACCTTCTTTTAGAGGGGGGTCGATTTTTGTTACCGGCCCCCATGTCGGGGCCAAAGGGGCCAACTTCATTTTTTTAAATACAAACCCCCATCTTGCGATACATTTTTGGAAAGGTCTTTAAATAAGAAATACATTGGTGCAAATTTTATTTTTTTTAATATTAACTGTTTGCAAATGGCGTTCAACTTTGTGTATGCAATAAAGTCTGGAAACCCCTGAATATCTTTTGAAAGGGCTTTCTCAGTAAATTTAAAATAGTGCACGGTAAGTCGGGGTAATTAGACCTTTCCAAAAATGTATCGCAAGGTGGGGTTTCGTATTTAAAAAGATGAAGTTGGCCTCACTGGCCCCGACATGGGGGCCGGTAAAAAAAAATCGGTCCCATTCTAATATAAGGTCTAATTACCAAGGATTACCGTACACAATTTTAAATTTACTGAGAAAGCCCTTTCGAAAGATATTCAGGGGTTTCCAGACTTTACTGCATATACAAAGTTGGACGCCATTTGCAAACAGTTAATATTAAAAAAATAAGATTTGCACCAATGTATTTCTTATTTAAAGACCTTTTCAAAAATGTATCGCAAAGTGGGGGTTCGTATTTAAAAAAATGAAGTTGGCCCCCCTGGCCCAGACATGGGGGCCGGTAACAAAAATCGACCCCACTCTAAAAGAAGGTCTTATTAGCCCGGTTTACCGTACAAAATTTCAAATTTACAGAAGAAGCCATTCGAAAGTTATTCAGGGGTTTCCAGACTTTTGCCCACCCTGTATACTACATAGAGGGAACCTTACCTATCTCAAGTTGAACCAACAAATCCCGGCTTCTGATTGGTTCAATTTATTTGAATTTTTTGTTTACCTCATGTAGTGGCGGGTATCTAAACATCCTTAATTTTTACGTCAGATACCAAATCTTATATTACTACATATAATAAGTAGAAAATAAGGAATGTAAAAGTGGAAGCAAAGAAAAAATTAACTGATAGGTAAGTATGAATAAAGTAAGAATATTATTTTAGAAGAATTAGGTAGTTTAGGTACCCACTCTTTCGCGAGAGAAAAATTACTACAACTCCGGCACTGATTTTGAAATCAGCTGATGGTCCCTCTTGGACGCAAATCTTGATATATCGGGTTCCCTCTATGTTATATGATCTCAGTGGTTCAATCTAATCCAGTTTCATAATTTGGCCCCAAGTCTTCGTAGTACCAAAAATAGACCTGAGGGAGAACACTGGGGAAAAGAAAGCACACAAAACACGAAAGACGTCGTTTTTAAAACAACAGTAATGATTTTTTTTAAATATAATAAAATGGTTTCCTTTTCGAGTATAATAATCATATTTAAGAACAAAACAAAAGATAACGAAAATAACTTAGTATGGAAATAAAACTTAATGGCCTCGAATCTGGGATAGTGCTCTTGAGTTCTTGTTTGTCAAAGCTACAGGGTGTCTTCGGTAAGAGATAAGGGTTGGGTGGAAGAGATTGCCATAGGCAATAACCCCGCCCTTAAGTTAGGACATGGGTTTTTTTTTTTTCTTCTTCTTTTAATTTCTATTGTATAATATACTATAGTATAATTGTTTCATTTTTGTCATTGATCAAAGCTTATTCTATTATACTCAAAGATTTATTCTAATAGTATTGCCATTCATCATGCCATTGTTCAAAACATGAACAGTAGTATTTAACTGATTTATCACCCTGGCAATGGGTTTTACCAAACCACCCTTAACGTAGGCGAGAAGATCGAGATACGACGGAATGGAATCATTTCTTGTACGAATAAAATATTATTATTTGAACTATGAATTTTAAGAATAAAAGTTAAAATAAAAATAAATTAAAATTGTATAATCAATAATCGAAACTTCATTTGAATTAAAAAAAAAAAAACCTTTACACATTAATTAATATGAATACCTAGAGGAATCGGCGCGAACGACCTGACAATCACAGTGTTCAAGCGTCTTACGGAAAAAAAAACCTGAAAAAATCTCAACTCTTGGTAAATTCCGTAGCTTTGACAAACCAACTATTCCCTCCCGAGAAGTTACTCCTGTTGAAATTTTTCTCGAAAGGAGCTTGACCACTTTGACCAGCATGGCGAGTAACAAATATACTGACTAACAAAAAAAATCCGACCAAGTAAGATTTTTCCATATCACTCCATTGTTTTCATTGGGAACATCGTTTCCTTCGTTTCCAAAATTTTCATAGGTTTTGCTTGGCTGAAGAAATAACTACTTCCGATTTCTAATATTAGAAATTTATGGGAAGTAAAATACAGAGGTTTTATTTTCTCTCCTAAAAAAAGTTCTTCTGAGTGATTAATTGAATATACACGGTTCTTTTTTTTATAAAACAAATACTCGTGCAAATTTTGAAACACGATAGAGTGTGTGTCAATGAAACATACGGAGTTATTTTGGAAAAAATTCAAAGTTCGCATTTTTTTGCAGCACAGTAGGTAGGCAATGTATGAGAAGATAGGCATTTCGCCTGAGAAGGTGTATGGTTGATCAGCATAGTAGAGTATTTCCTCAGAAACTTTGTACTCAATACTTTAATTTTTTTTAAAACCTAATTGTGCCCTGGAACCACTTTCGCAATACTTCAGAGCAATTCAACCTTTACATCCATGCCATTCCGGAAACGAAAAACTCGGTCAGAATTTTCCGCTCCGGCTGGGATTCGAACCCGCAACCTCCGGGTCAGCAACCAATGCTCTCAACCACTGATCCACGGAGGTCGGCAATCAATACTTTAATAGATTTACAACTATAAATTTAATTGAATGAATAAATTTAATTGTTTCTCTCATTTCAATTACGTTTCATATAATTATGATCTTTTTTCTCTATGAAAGTGTATTTAAATAAAATATTGTTTTGGGCTTAATACCTTTACTTATAAAACTTTGCCCTTATAAGATTTTCTATTATTATTATTATACAAATGAATTCAGTTTATACTGGATAGCACATGAAAATAGGTATATTGATATTCGTTCTCATTTTCCTGATCAACATAATTCAACGCCTGAGGGGAAAACTCCTACTTCTCCCATCAACCATACATTGTCGTTCACCAAAAACTTATCAGGAGATTAGAAGCTCAACCCGATAATGTTCAAAGCTTAAGAAAGGTAGTCATCATAGAATTGAATACAGAAATCTTATACTCCAGCAGAAACAGGTCCTATAAAACATATAAAACCTGTTTGACTGCTGGAGTAAAGGGACTTTTCAGTCTTACCTCGGCAGTATAAACAAGGTATATTCTATTCTATTCTTATAATCAAACTTTTTTTTTTTTAATTGGATTTCATGTCGCTTTCAACTGCATGGTCACATCACGACAGACGCAAAAAGTAAGTCAGTTCCACTCCTGAAACACTCCAAGTCCAAGCTTATCTTAGGACTGAGCACACGAAGCTTTAAGGGCTAATAGCCTAGGTGCACCCAGAATGGGGACCTCGCGTGCTTGGAAACAAGTGTTCTCTAGACATCACGACGGGGGTTTTACCTTCCATTCGCTGGAAACTCACAAACCAGCTACTCAAATTAACCTCACCCAGCCGGACTCGAATAATATGAGTATAGTTTAGTATAGTAGTGCTTTATTTAGACTGTCGGCTCGAGACAGGAAGTCCCATTACGCTAACAGTTCGTCAGTGAAATGATCTTCATGTGGACATTATCGCATCAAACTAATCTCGAGATAAGTTGTTGGAGCAGAAAATTGAACTGGAAAATAGAAATGTCTTTTTTCAATCAGGGATACACATTGAATAGTAGAGTGAGAGCTTGAGATCTGACAGTTGCCCAATAATAATAATATCGCCTTATTTATACTGCCCGATTAGGACTATTAAAGTCCCATTATTCCAGGAGTAAGCCCAAGACATTTTATTATGTGGTAAAAATCCCGAATGGGAGGATAACTTGTCATGTCCCGGCTGGGTTTCGAACCCACGACCGCTGGAATATCTGGATTCACAGAGTGCCGCCTTTACCACTGAGCTACCGGGACAGACTATGAATAATGCGATGACACATTGAAATAAGTTTCTCGTGTGTGACTTGGCGTGAGATTGGGGTTCAATTTTCGGGAGGTTCATATACAGCTCTAGATTATAGAATCCCAGAACACCACTATTCAATCAATGGACAGACAAGAGCAAATACAACTAAATAAAACTTAAAAATGCCAAATAAATCGAGGGAAAAAATCACTACTAAGAAATATTTTAACAATGTGAAATGAATTCAATAAAACGCTATAAAATAAACATTACAATATAGTTTATTTTACTTAAAATTATAATAGAAGATTAAAGGAATGTATTGTCAACACTGAATGCACGAAGTGTATATTTCTAAAACACCTTTTTTTTTTCAAAGAGAGGCGTTGTAGGGAACTGTTAGTGTTGGCGTGGCAGTATAAACCGCGAGTACTTTTTTGTATTGCCTTTTTGGTTAAAGAATATAGTGAATAATAATAATAACACTCTTTAGTGGAAGGTTACCACCAGGTGAGGTTAATGCTCAAAGCATTTTCTACCACCTAACCGTTAGAGTCTTATTAGTATGTGGTCTCAAGCTCAAATTAATGAGGAAAATTCATGCACTGGGTGGGATTCGAACCAACGGATCGCTACGCTACCTGGATTACCAGACTAGCGCGTTAACCACTTGACTACCAGTGCATGTTGTAGTAGCCACCGTGGCCGAGTAGGCTTGCACGCACGGTGACCTGGGTTCGAATCTCCACTGGGTATAATTTTTTCGAAATAACCATTTATAGAGGTATTTTCAGAATGAAATAAATCTCAACAAGTAGAAAAGAAGTCGAAGATAAGTACAGATCAAGAAGAACCCTCAGTGGCAATGACTAAATTGTTTGACTGGGTGAACAGCTGTTGCTGAATGAACGGATGGTATTGTACAGAAACACTCTTGCGAATCACACCAACAATTCCATAACAAAACCTTTTCGTTAATTTTGATCGTTTAGGCAGATGAAGCAGATTGATTGATTCAGAGTTTTTAATCTAAAAGGATGAATCAACTATAATTTATGTTTATTAATATTTTCAATATTAGTTTTCTTTAAAAAATAAAGAAATTAATTCAACAATCTCTTCGTTATCTTATTGAGAAATACACACTTTAATAATATTATCGATGAATATATTATGATTTAAATAAAAACAAAATGAATTTAATCTTAGAGGTAATTTAATCTATAAGGAAAAAAGTGAATACATAGAAAGAAATATAGAAGATGGGTTCTCATGGATACAAGAGTTTTAGAATAAAGAGCAAGGATAGTTTTTGTTAGTGGTTGGCGTTGTAAAGTGAACCTGAATTTGTAAATATGGGTCTAAAAGAAAAGTGAGTTCTAGTGGCTTACTGCCACGATTCATCACTTTCTTCTGAAGATTTTTTACATGCTGAGCTTCATATGGCTTACCATATCTTAATATGCCGTTTCACACACAGCAAAACATAAACCAGAGTTCTAAAATAGATCAGGAAGGAGAGGCGTCAATCTTTTTGCTCTTATTTTATATCGGCGTTTTATTTTACATAACGCAATATTTTTCATTTTATTTTTATGGTATTGTGCCCCGGAATCGGTCAGAATTTTCCGCTCAGGCCGGGATTCGAACCCGGAACCTCCGGGTCAGTAAACAATGCTCTTAACTAAAATTCTATGATCGCGTGAAAACAAGATAATAGCGCTAGGTAAACAATATGTAACAGAGCGCATGCGTAAGCAGATATGAGCAGCTGAGTAGATAATTGGTTTTTGTAGTTCAACATAAAGTCAACAGAGCAACCGAAAATGCACATTTTTCAATATGCGCTATTCTTATGTTGCTATACAATATTCAATTCAATAAAGACAATAAAACGCTATGTAGTCTGATACAAATGATTTAAATGTAAGTTTTACGCACAGCCGTAGTAGAAGCCAAACACTTTCAAACATGAATACATGCAAAGACTAGAATACTACTTATCTGATTTAAATAAAATCTATTTTCCGAAGACTGGGAAGGTCTGAATGTTCAACTATAGACACAAGAGTACAAGGTATAATAAATAATTGAATGCGTGCCTCGAAAAACGATCTATGTATTCTATGTTACAAATTTTAGAAACCGTTTTCAATTGCAAAAAATGATCTGAGAGGTGTTTAGAATACATACATAGCTCCAAAACTTTTTATTTTGGAAAAGTGTTTTTAAGAAATCGTTTTTTAAACATTTTTCTGATTTTTTTGTTGTTCAAGCTATGTATTCTAGACCCCTCTGACATCCTTATTTTCAAGTGATTTCCAAAATTTGTAACATAAATGGTTTTTCAAGACACGCATTGAATTATGCTTATCTACTTTTGTACCGCCTGATTTTATTGTACTCATACTGTTAGGAAAACGTTTTCATATAATATAGTCATGTGTGGATTAATCCTTGAATCAGATATTATCAATTCCCTAGACAAGCGCCCTAAAAAACTATTGTAATTCATGCTTTTGAAATATTATCGACACAATGATGCAATGGAATAATTTGAATCGTAAATTTTTACCGAAAAGATAAATTAATAAAAGAGTGATCAATATAGCTCTCCAAACTGAAACCGACACTATTGAGTCATCAAATCCGATTGCAATCATCGGTACACCTAATAATAATATCGCCTTACTTATACTGCCCGATAAGGACTATTAAAGTCCCATTATTCCAGCAGTAAACTCAAGACGTAGTATTATGTGATAAAAATCCCAAATGGGAGGATAACTTGTCATGTCCCGGCTGGGTTTCGAACTCGCGACCTCTGGAAACTCTGGATTCACAGAGTGCCGCCTTAACCACTAATCTACCGGGACAGATAGTATTACATTATCATAGATTTCCTATGTGACTTCTTAAAAACAAAATTCACCCTTACAACTTTAGCAAGGTGATTTTTTTAACCGGTAATAGCTTTTTTAGTTTTGAAACATTTAATTATTTTTTTCAATTTAGGTTGACTCATTAGCGTCCTTTAAAATTTGGATAACTAGAGACTTTAAGAGTGAGGACAGACAAATTGCTACGAAGACAGAACTAGATCGATCACACGAAATTCAATATTAACACTAAATGAATAATCCCTCACTGTAGTGGAAATCACGTGAGAGATGAACAATTATCCATAGAGCCGCAGCAAGGAAACACCATTAGAACGCACATGGAATTTATTTACTATGTAGTATTCACTAGATCATGTACATATAAAATTAATTTTAGAAAAAAGTTAATCAAAGAAAAGTGTGCAAAATCTATTTACTTGGATTCGATTTGCTCAAAGAAAATTAAATCCAAGTAGATCACTAGCAAACTTACCAGCACAATTGTGCGAAGACCATATACAACAATGCGAAATATTAGTCGTCTAATGTTTAATGTGAACAATAATAATAAACAATTCCAAATTACTTCACTTCGAAAAAATCATATTCATATTATATAATTTTTTCTTTCGACTTCTTCAACAATTGTGTAAAAAATTACTACATTTTTATTTTAAAATTCTAAGCTAAGAGGAGTACATAAAATTTATATTTTTGATTATCTTTAACCTATTAATTTTTATACAATACAGTATATCGAAATATCTTGTGTCGTCTGAGGGCAAAGATAGTTTCCTAGTATCCATACTTTTTATATTGCTGAAGTTCTGAAACAGATGAATGATATAGAATTAAAAAAATAATAACAAGAGGACACAATCTCATTACACGAATAGTGTTAGAAAAACAACATTAAAATAAGCGCAACAAAAAACAAAGAAACACGATTTTTTTCATTTTGAAATATTTCTAACGGGGAAGAAATTATTTCTGCTAATCGTAACAACAGAGCCACCCTGTATATATTTTATTAAGATGGATGTGGAGGTATGAAGTTGAAGATGGATGTGGTGTGTTTCGAATTTAGATTTCTTACGGCAACGACTGTCATTGGCAGTCCAGCGTGGTAATGCCTCGAGTCTGGTAGGCACCATGTGTCGGGATAAGAATGACGACATGTTTGTTGTATGAAATATTAAATTTTGTTGGAATTAATTTTCATTTAGACGGAATTGGCTTTGAAGATGGAAATGAATGTAATTATTTTAAATAAATTATAATTTCCATGTTACTACATACATCAGGGGTGCCCAACATTTACAGAAAGTCTCAAGATAATCAACGCGATCGACCCCCCCCCCCCCCCCCCTACAGATTCAATGTTAATTCTGGGCTTGAATGGGTTAATGAAGAATTCAACCAAATTTTCAAGTTTCAAGAAGTCACGAAACCTCCTTTTAATTCTCATGAGTTAAGAAAGGAGATCTCTGATTTTCACTTATGTGAGATGGTGAGATGCCAGAAAACCTTGTTCACAATCATTTTATAATTTTGAGATCTAGACATTTAGAACATCATCTCACCTCTGTGGACGTGATCGACCTAATATCACTCCGCGATCGACTGGTTGGGCAGCCCTGCTATACATGATGTAACTATTGAAGAAAAAAAAACTTCATGAATTTCCTCACCTCACACTGGACTTGTCACGACTAGAGATAGACAGGCTGGGTGAGGAGCTGAGTGACGTCATCATCTCAGTACAGAACGTTCACCACGTTGTCTCTGTCTGGCAGCTGTCTCACCTGCGGGACAATGTTCACAAAGGTTAACTGGTTGGGTGGAAGAGATCGCCCCCCAGACAATAACCCCGCCCCTTAGTCAGAACATTAGTATTATTTTCTTCTTTGTTATTTATTTATTAATTTTCAAACTATTTTTTTAGCATTGTTCCAACGAAGCAATTTTACAAGCTCCACTTACAAGAACAATTTTAACATTTATATATTTTTCCTTATTTTTTTTACTGTGAATATAATAATAATATCGCCTTATTTATACTGCCCAATTAAGACTACTAAAGTCCCAATATTCCAGCAGTAAGCCCAAGACATATTATTATGTGGTAAAAATCCCAATTGGGAGGATAACATGACATGTCCCAGCTGGGTTTCGAACCCACGACCTCTGGATTCTTTGGATTCACAGAGTGCCGCCTTTACCACTGAGCTACCGGGACAGACCGTTATATAGTGAGTAACCTCTTTGCGCCGAAGCTGTTTTCAGCATTTGTAGTCACATGTGCCGGGATGTCCTCGCTCGAGGACAAACACTCCATAATACTATGTGCCTTGGGTGAAATTTGGTTTTGTAGTAGTATGTGCCGGAAGTCCTCGCGCGAGGACGAACAAAAATATTCTCTTTGCTTTGAAATATTTGAATTCTGGCGCGTATTTTGCAACCAAACCTTTTGACATTTTCATGTCTTTGCTCTGGCACATAACCAAAATTATGTGACGAAATTATGTAACGAAATTATGTAACGATATTATGTAACGATATTATGTAACGATATTATGTAACGAAATATTGAATTGTAAAGGGAGAGAAGAGGGAAAGTGTGTGTCATGCGCACAATGGCGAAGTATTGAATTGTAGAGGGAGAGAAGAGAGAAGGTATGTGTCATGCGCACAATACGAAATTTGGTCAGTTGGGTTTTGGACCTTGAATAGTAAAGATGAAAATGTCCCAATGGTTGCAGACTCGTATGCAAGCGTTTTTTGACATTTTCATGTCTTTGCTCTGGCACATAACCAAAATTATGTGACGAAATTATGTAACGAAATTATGTAACGATATTATGTAACGATATTTTTTTTGTTTCCCACCAGAGGACTCTTTTGCTACTATTTACATTTTTTCAGCGCTTTATTTTAAAATTTTCACTTTCATTTTCGATTTTGAAGTTGAGAAGTCTGGGTTGTGATCGAACCAGGAATGTCAGTCATTAATATTTTTAATATTTCTGCATTAAAATTCAAACGGTGTTAATATTTTTCTCATGAAGGGTATACCTATCATTACAGAGTGTTTCTGTTCAAAAACTTTTTTTCCAACTAAATAAATTTCTTGTATAAATTTTGTCCTCGCACGAGGACTTTCGGCGCTTACGATGTCAAAAAATTCAAATAAAACATTATTTGAAATGTTTTTTGTTTTTTTTTTTGTATACTAATAATCTTCTTTGATGATTGGTAAATTAGGTAGGTAACTAAAAAATCACATTTAAGCTTTGTACTCTGACTTCTATGGATTGTACAATAATTTTATTGTAATAAAAAAATAATGAGGAACGAAATAATGGAATGAACACTTCTGGTAATTACTTGGTTACAAAGTAAAGATTAAAAAAATAACATTTTAGAAAATATAAAATAGGTAATAATTTGTGGTTTGTTTTTTCAATAAAACTCATAAGCCTTATGAGTTTTATTGAATTCCTTGTCAGCCCTAGCTCTACAGAGCTAAGGAAATATACGGGTTTCTACCTATCAGCTTGTGACATAAAAGATGAGATATTGTAGCCTAATGTCAAATGCCAAATATTTTCTATTATGTATAATTTGCTTTTTAGTATTTTATATATTTATTTTTATAGATAAAATGTCTTTGTGTATATATATGTGTATGTTTTGTACTTTTTATATTGGTCTTAGAATCTATAATATTATGCCAACCTCCAAAAATTTTTTAAAATAATAATACAAATAAATAAAATCAATCAATCAAATAGGTAATAATTTTATACCAAAAAAGTGTGCTAGATACCTATTATGTTTTCTTCCTAAGATTGCAAGATCATATTGTGATTTTTTTTTAAAATAGGTACCTATTACCTATTTTATATTTTCTACAATGATATTTTTTTTAATCTTTACTTTGTAACCAAGTAATTACCAGAAGTGTTCATTCCATTATTTCGTTCCTCATTATTTTTTTATTGCAATAAAATTATTGTACAACACATACAAGTCAGAGTACAAAGCTTAAATGTGATTTTTTAGTTGCCTAACCTCATTTACCAATCATCAAAGAAGATTATTTGTAAAAAAAAAAAAAAAAATCAAATAACGTTTTATTTGAATTTTTTGACATCGTAAGCGCCGAAAGTCCTCGCGCGAGGACAATTTTTGGAGGCTCATTACTCGGACCAGAAGTACTTTTTTTTAGAAACTAATGCTACTGTCATACCTAAAAACAATTCTATTTTAACAAAAAATCAGTTTGCAAGAAATTCTAGACCAAAAATTTCTCCGGTGCGAGGGACTTTCGAGCTGATGTCCTCACACGAGGACATTCCGGCACATATGACTACAAAACCGAAATTATGCTTCGGCGCGAGGTTTATGCATGTTAATGTCCTCGGTCGAGGACATTCCGGCGCGAAGAGGGTAAGCAATGTTATAGGCGAATGTTGAACCTCGTAACAACATTCTGCTGTAGATATTGTATATTCACTCAAAATATAACAATAATAATATCGCCTTATTTATACTGCCCGATTAAGACTACTAAAGTCCCAATATTCCAGCAGTAAGCACAAGACATATTATTATGTCGTAAAAATCCCAAATGGGAGGATAACTTGTCATGTTCCGGCTGGGTTTCGAACCCACGACCTCTGGAAACTTTGGATTAACAGAGTGCCGCTTTTTTTTTTTTTTTTTTACATTTTTCAAGTAATTTCTACATTAGTTTATTTTTATTATTCAGTATTCTTACTTACCATGTATTGTCATTCTTACAACATCCTATGTAATGTATTATAAAAACTAATAAAAATAAAGAAAAAAGTATTGAAAAAAAAAAAAAAAAAAAAAAAATAGACTGACAGATAAACAGAAACTGAAAGCACCAACCTTCATGGAGCCGTCGGCCCCGCAAGAGAAGAGGCGGGCCCCCGCGTCCACATGCAGCTGGGTGACACCCTGGCCGA
The DNA here is from genome assembly GCA_024516035.1 of Bactericera cockerelli. Classification (NCBI taxonomy): domain Eukaryota; kingdom Metazoa; phylum Arthropoda; class Insecta; order Hemiptera; family Triozidae; genus Bactericera; species Bactericera cockerelli. Next base: position 5,628,160 of record CM044962.1, on the reverse strand, counting down.
TGTGCTTGAAGAAAGAGGAGCGGGCGTGCTCGCCCGGGAAGTTGAACAGGAGTTGGTTCACGCTGAGGCTCCACACCTGAGAGGAATAGAATAGAATAGTATAACAGGAGTTGGTTCACACCTGAGAGGAATAGAATAGAATAGTATAACAGGAGTTGGTTCACGCTGAGGCTCCACACCTGAGAGGAATAGAATAGAATAGTATAACACTGAGGCTCCACACCTGAGAGGAATAGAATAGAATAGTATAACAGGAGTTGGTTCACGCTGAGGCTCCACACCTGAGAGGAATAGAATAGAATAGTATAACACTGAGGCTCCACACCTGAGAGGAATAGAATAGAATAGTATAACAGGAGTTGGTTCACGCTGAGGCTCCACACCTGAGAGGAATAGAATAGAATAGTATAACACTGAGGCTCCACACCTGAGAGGAATAGAATAGAATAGTATAACAGGAGTTGGTTCACGCTGAGGCTCCACACCTGAGAGGAATAGAATAGAATAGTATAACACTGAGGCTTCACACCTGAGAGGAATAGAATAGAATAGTATAACAGGAGTTGGTTCACGCTGAGGCTCCACACCTGAGAGGAATAGAATAGAATATTATAACAGGAGTTGGTTCACACCTGAGAGGAATAGAATAGAATAGTATAACACTGAGGCTCCACACCTGAGAGGAATAGAATAGAATAGTATAACAGGAGTTGGTTCACGCTGAGGCTCCACACCTGAGAGGAATAGAATAGAATAGTATAACAGGAGTTGGTTCACACCTGAGAGGAATAGAATAGAATAGTATAACAGGAGTTGGTTCACGCTGAGGCTCCACACCTGAGAGGAATAGAATAGAATAGTATAACACTGAGGCTCCACACCTGAGAGGAATAGAATAGAATAGTATAAACAGGAGTTGGTTCACGCTGAGGCTCCACACCTGAGAGGAATAGAATAGTATAACACTGAGGCTCCACACCTGAGAGGAATAGAATAGAATAGTATAACAGGAGTTGGTTCACGCTGAGGCTCCACACCTGAGAGGAATAGAATAGAATAGTATAACAGGAGTTGGTTCACGCTGAGGCTCCACACCTGAGAGGAATAGAATAGAATAGTATAACACTGAGGCTCCACACCTGAGAGGAATAGAATAGAATAGTATAACAGGAGTTGGTTCACGCTGAGGCTCCACACCTGAGAGGAATAGAATAGAATAGTATAACAGGAGTTGGTTCACGCTGAGGCTCCACACCTGAGAGGAATAGAATAGAATAGTATAACAGGAGTTGGTTCACGCTGAGGCTCCACACCTGAGAGAGAATAATAATAATAATTTATTGACAACAAATTGTTGGATTTTTACAAAACACTAAACATTTAGGACTAAACACTAAACTAACACTAAACACTTAAGACTAGAATTTTAATAAAAAAAAAACTAAAACCAACTTGCTAGACTAGTAAGCATATGATTGAATAAATTCCTGTTGGGAATAGAAGGCATTCTCAATTAGGTACTCTTTAACTTAGATTAGAAATTTTCTCTCATTCAAACTTCTTATATCCTCTGGAAGGGCATTGTAGAGGATACCACAATTATGTCGGACAGTTCTCTCATACTTGGACGTACTATGGGTCTCGACTTTTACTGTTTGGCATTTCTGTGTTTATTTTGTGTTTATTTTTGAAACGGTACGTTGAATCAAAAAAATTTTTAAGCAAATTATATTTACTTTTTTGAGAACAAATCGATTCAATGATCAAAAATATAGCATTCCATTTAAAAAAAAAAACAAAGTTGACCTCAAAAAAAGGTTGAACAAGACCTTTGAGAGAAACGTGAATGTGCCTAATAAGTTTCCCCCTAAAATCCATTATGACTTTACGGCGCACTTTTTTTTATATTACCAACGGTTTTTGAGATATTTGACTGTATCTTTTAAAATGGGTCACCCTGTATGTATAAATATATCTTTTTTCTTCTTGTTTATATTATTAATTTTGTCAATTTTTATATTTAATTTTTACCATTCTTTGTCTGTACATATGTTCTACTAATAAAGAGTTTCTAAATAAATAAAATGTAGTTGACCAATAAAGTGCTAAATAATAATAATAATTATTATTATTTTGTTGTAAAAATCCCTATTGAGAGAGGATAACTTTGTCGCGTCCCGGCCGGGTTCCGAAACCGCGACCTGTGGATTACCAGACCGACGCGACGCGCGACGGACTCGTCTCTCACCTTGATATCGCCGTCGGCCGCGCCCGTCACGAAGAACTCCTCGTGCGTGTCGATGGCGAGACACTTGACGGCGGAATCGTGCACGTTGATGCGTGCACGAATCACTCGCTGCCTCAGGTCGATGATGCAAAGGTCGCCTCGCTTCCCGGCCGAGATGAGCAGCTGGTGCTGGGGGGCGAACACCAGAGACGAGGCGCCCTGGTCGTGACACACGAACGCTGGAATAACAATACCGTGCTCAATTTATTCTGGACATGAAGATGGCTGGACAGTACCTATATCAGAGAATCAGCATTGAGATACAGAAGGGCCGCAAGCTTTGTGGGCGCATGTCCAGTCCCAGAAGATCTCAATGAAATATTAAAAAAAAAAAAAAAAATAGAATGGATTTAAACGAAATTCTGTACTTACACATACTATGTACAGCATATGAAAAAAAATAAAAAAAATATTTGAAATAGTTTAAAATGTTCGAATTCCAAATATAAATACTTTATTTATTCTGCAAGATGGAGACTAAAACAGCCGTACTTATGAACGGAAAACGCCGTTTGAGCATGGTCTGAAGCATGATTTCCTTTTATTGGCCAATACCTTGCTTGAGACAGTGCTCAGACAAAATTCGCTGTACATAAATACGGGTGTATGGCCTGAATTGAAGAACAACGCTTTAGCAGACATTAACATTATTAATGTCTGTTGTTAATTTTATGTTATCAAACGTCAATTTCTGCATATTTTATATAAACTTATTTTTATATAATGAAAAAATATTTTGGAAAGCCGGACTGAATAGTCAGGTGACAGATGTGTCACACGGTCGAGAAGTTGTCGACTCGACAGAATGTTGTCGGCTTACCTTGAACCAGCGCTTGCTTCTGAGGCAGTAGCGAATCCCAAAGGCACACGTTCTTACTCTCTGAAGAGTGTCCGGCAGTGGCGATCAGACTACAGGAGCCCAGGAACACGAAGTCACTGGTGATCTTGTTGTGGCATTGATAGCTCTGGAACAAAAGTTTAAAGTAAGAATAGAATAGAATAGAATATACCTTGTTTATACTGCCGAGGTAAGACTGAAAAGTCCCTTTACTCCAGCAGTCAAACAGATCTTATATATTTTATGGGATGAAAGTAAGGGTTCGGTGGAAGAGATTGCCATAGGCAATAACCCCGCCCTTTAGTTAGGACATGTGTATATATTGTTAGGACATGTGTGTGGAAAAAAAGCTATTCACATGTGCTATGTTGCTAAAAGTGAAAATACAAATTTCGATAGTGAGAGCAGTATCCATGAGAGTGAGAGGAGCGAGACGGAGGATCAGAGGGATTGAGTGTGAAGATGGGGCAGGAATGGGACGAGTAGAAGAATGATGTATTATTGTTTAACTTTTGTAATTTTTTTATAATAATTTTTTTTAAAGTTTTGATGAAATAGATTCCGGGACTCACAAAGAAAGGTCGCGTGTTGGTGTTGACGAGGTTGATCTGCCAGAGGGAGAGATGCCCGTCGCCGTCCGTGACGCCGAATTTGTTTCCGTGCTCCGAGAATCGAACCCGCGTGACCTTGGCGAAGGTGCCAGACGCCCGCGGCACCGCCACGGCGGCGGCGTGCCCCCACTCCCACATCTGTACGGAGCCGTCCTGGGAGCCGGTGAGGTCTGGGGGGAAATCAGATCGATCATGCACAGAAAAACGAATGGTATTAAAAATTGCTGAAATAATATTTATCAGTAATATGTAATATGAAGTAATAATAAGGGTTGGGTGGAAGAGATTGCCAAAGGCAATAACCCCGCCCTTTAGTTAGGACATATATTATGTATATATTTATTTATTTTTTCTTTATTCTTCTCTTATATTGTATTTTAATTTGTAATTATTTGTGTTGTATATAATATAGGTGCAATTAATAAAGTGTAAATAAATAAATGAAAAATAAAACTGATGGTATTAAAAATTGTTGAAGTATTATTTTGCAGTCCCACAACGGTATGGTTTAGTATTGATGAGGAGCCGTGGGTTTTAGTTAGAGTAGGCAGGCATGGATACATTGGATACGTTTGAAAAATTCAAAGTAGAAAAATTCTCTTAGAAGCCCTTCAAAGCTTAGGAGAAGTACCTTTGTATAATTTTTTTTTTTTTTTTTTTTTTTTTTTTTTTTTAAAAAAAAGATGAGTGTTTCACAGCCTTTTTTATTTCGTAGCCATGAAACAGGAGCTACTGTAGACGCTTGTGGTCTGTGTTGTAGCCTGCCCATCCCGTAGTATGCCTCCCCTCTGATGGGCGAGAAGTGACACAATACTTCCCATTTAGGTGCTGGGTCAACACGAGCACACCGGAAGGTATCCCTTACAAACAACTGTAACCAAATTTTGAATACAAATTTTTGTCGGCGCGGGGGTTCGAACCCGGGACCTTCCGCATGGCAAGCGAGTGCTTAACCACTGAGCTATAAATGTTTCTTTCTAACAAAAATAAATAAATAAAATATTAAAAAAAAACTAGATTCAAGTACTTACACAGAGGCAGGAGAGGATGGGCACTGATTCTGCGGATATTGTCCACCTTATGCTTCAACACCTGGTGACCAAAGCAAAACATCGCACGTTACAAATACATCTTTCTTACAGGAGTTTATAATTTAATTATATATATATTTTTTTAAATTATTTTCAAACGTTCTTTTATGATGCAATTAAATGAAAATTTACAAAGGGAAAAAATAATATAAATATGATAACATTAATAATATAATTCATTCAATTTCTACGAAACAAGTCCCGATTTGAACTATATTTTTATATTGCTCGCTATTGTGATAGATATAAATAACCTTTAAAAATCCGAGCTCAGTAGCTTCATCGATAAGGCGGTGGACTTTTAACCTGGAGGTCGGTGGTTCAAGTCCCGGTTTCTGCGTAGATTTAGTAAAGCGAGTTTGAGTAGTTGTGATATCACGAAAGAGATCAACACAAATATGATAACTTATAAATAATCGTAGTACGTATAAATCAAAATATGGACCAAATACATTTGTGCTGTACCAAATTTACTACCAAATAATCACAAGTCTGGGTATAAAGAAACACAACTCTGTCAGCAAGTAGAAAATTTCAGCAACACTGTGTGAAAATAAATAGTTCAAAGGGTTAGATTTTGTCTCAACTAAAAGGCAAAATGACACGGTTAATTTTTTGTGCAACACAAATAATTTGAATAATGACTAGAGCTTATTTTTAGATTAGTTAATAAACAAAAAATGGTCAGGTACAAAACAAAGATAAACACAACAGACTCATAGAGAGTGTTTTTTGGGTACACATTAAAAAAAAGGGTGCTGGAAGCTAGTATTATTATCTACAGCAAGAGTCAAACTACTACACAAAATTAAACTTCTTTAAAAAAAATAAGCATTCAAGCATAATAGAAATAAATACAAATTAATTTACAATGAGATTTTAAAATAAAACATAATTTGGAACGGAAAAGAATACAAATTAATCAACGAAAATAATTTGGAGGTAATTTTCGATCAAGCTTTATTTGCAATAAATTACATTGAATATTTACATTGAAATTGAATTTAATGAAACAAAACTTGATCGAGATGATAATGCATATGGCAATTATGGCATACTCTTCCTATATTAAGGTTTATTTGTTTTACCAAGAGTTGTGTAAAACTCTTTCTATTTAGTTGTGGACAATTATTTTCTGTGGGAGACATATAGAAATTCATTATATGTAATAACAACCATTAAAAATAAGATAAAACTCTTAGGTTGGAATTACATCCGTTTGCTATACATATACTTGAGTTTTTCATAAAAGTGATGTCGAAATTGTTGAATCCCTTGCTAATATGATACTTTATGCTGAAATTGAGCTACTAATGTCAGTTTGTTTTGTAAATAACTCAGTTGTATTGCACAGGTCTCAGTAGGGCCTTTTACATTTTAGCAGTTTTGATTTTTGTCATATTGAAAGTTTAAATTTTCTTTTTGAATTCCACCAGTGACGTGTATAAATCGAAATGAAAAGAGCAGGTTTGAAAATTCAAAAACGGACGGATAGAAATAAAGAAGCTAAATCGGACAGAACAAATAGGAGTACAATTAAAACCAAAAGTAAGAAATAAAGACTCAGGGCGGAATTAATAAACGATTTTGTAATATCTCTGTGGCGCTAAGTCACGGTTTGCGTACTGTGTAAGATAGGGAAAATCGACACTTTTGTGATGTAGAATTTGTCTATTAATTTCGCCCTCAGAAAGTAAAGTATTTTCAAGAAATTGAGAGAGAAAATTGAAGCATAACAAAATGATTTTCCAAAACGGTAAGTCATTTTTTTCCCCCATAATATCATTGTGTATAACATAATGCTACTTTTTTGATGCCTAAATAAAATAAGTAAAATAAATACATACTCTTAAAATGATTTTTCAAAAAGGGTTTAGTTTTTTTTTAACCTCAATTCAAAAAATGGCAGCACCCAAATTGAGCCCCACACCTTTTGTTCCCTGAATTAATTAGAAATTGTACCAGTGGTATATCGATTTAAGCCCAGTGTACAATAGGGTCTAAGGGTTAACTAGGACTCAATAGAAAAAAATACAATAAGGTCAACGGGACTCAATTCAGCGCCACGTGAAATTATAGGTACCTTACTGATTTTAAAAATAATAAAAAACCTAATAATAATAATAGAAAATCTTATAAGGGCAAAGCTTTATAAGTAAAGCTATTAAGCCCAGAACAAAATAAAACAAAGTGATAAATATTTCCAAGAAACAAATTAAAGTGGAACAATACTAAACAATGAATATTATTCAGAAATTGTGTAAACTTTATTAATAATTCAAATAATAGGGTAAAATAGGGCAATACAAACCGGTCGCAACAAGTGTTTACTGCGGTCGATAATAAACTGAACAAAGCGGGCATCGTGACACCCGGGGAAGTTGAGGCCTTTGATCTAACGAAATCCAATAGGGGGCAGCGGGGAAAAACAGACAATAAGAGGGGAAAACGCGTTCTCTTTAGTGAATACCGCTGTTCCTGGCTGCGTAGACAGTGTTGTTCTATCCACGCTGCCAGGGAGGCCAAAATATGCAATTGGCATTTGCAAACAAAAGCTGCATAATGCAATCGCATATAATTTGGGATCTTATAATGCTTACACTTTCTTATACTATATTCCGTCAAGTATACGGTGGGATAATATTGTTGTCAAGTCTGATTTTCTCTACATTAGCCAGCCCTAAGCCATCCTTCGTGGCGTAACGGTTATGACTACTGCCCATAGTCCAGAGGTCTCGAGTTCGACTCCCGCTTGGGGCAGACTTTTCAAAGAAAATTCTGTCCCCTCCAAACACGTGAGGCTGGCATTTCCGGCCCTACCCAGGCTGGGTGAGGTTCATGTCGGTAGCTTGTGCGATTCCCAGCGAATGGAGGGTAAAACCCCCGTCCTGACTATCTATCTCAAATCAGGACGTTCAAACCGAATAGAATCAACTGTTCACAATAGATCTAATTAGGTCGCAGTGTTAATTGTAAGGGCTTCACTGAAAACCCTGCAACCAGGTCAGATAATAAAAAAACCATATGGCCAGAGTTTTTCATGCATGTTTATTTGGTTGCTGTTACATATCAGTTCCCTCTACTTTAATGTGCTGAAACATGATATTTATTTAATTTTAATGTATGTATTGTATTTATTTTTTTATTGTAATATAGAAATAATAGTAATAATCAACTACTAACTGTTGGAATCCATTCGCCAGTGTCCAAATTCTAACCCTTTTTGGCAGATTTGCCACTTCTGGTTATAAACGTCGATTTTTTTTTATTTATCAGACTATTTATCTTGTCTAGCAAAACATTTATCTTGGCTGTCCGAACTGTACTTGACGGAATATAGATTCTTTGTTATTACAACATTGCATATTTTACGGAATATTAAAGAAAAATACTTTGTTAATTTGTACAAACATGTTAGATTCAGTTGGAATAAATGCAAGGAAACAAAAGAAAAATAATGACAGACAAATAAAGTTTAGTTACACCGCGAGGACAGTACAAGTAAGGGTTAAATCAAAATATTTAAAAACAACAAAATCAAAAAGAAATGCGACTGAAATTAATTCAAAATAAAAGTAACTCTTAAACAAAATCAAATAACTTGGGGAACAAAAACAAAATAAATATGTTATTATTGTTAAGAAAGAGTAAACTCAAAATAATTTAAATTAATCTCTAGGGAGAAAAAATAAAAAAAATACATGAAAGTAAAATTAAAAAGAATTAAATTAAATGAAAGTAATTACAGAAGATAAGAACAACGAGAGATGAGAATGAAGCAGTGGACAGTAACAACATGGCGTGATGAAAAAGAGAACGCAGACCTCCGTGGCTCAGTGGTTAAGAGCATTGGTTACTGACCAGGAGGTTGCGGGTTCGAATCCCGGCCGGAGCGGTAAAATTCTGACCGAGTTTTTTCGTTTCCGGAATGGCATGGATGTAAAGGTAAAGTGCCCCGAAGTAATGTGAAAGCGGTTCCGGGGCACACTTAGCTTTTTTTAAGAGCAAAATTGAATAACAAATTTAATAAACTATTGCAATGGAGGTGTAAGCGCCATATTGTAAAATAAGATTCAAACAAATAAGGTAAGGCAAGATTGTCCATTAAGGGACAGTCTTCACCTATCATTGTAATCCTAAAGTATAATCTGGCCTTGAGGCCCTCATCATACTGGACAAAATTTTCATTGTGAAAAATATAATACTATATTTTTTCTATACTGTATAGTAATTAATTAATAAAAAGAAAAGAAACTGTGGGAGAGAAACGATTTTGGGAAAATAAAGCACACTAATCCAACCTTTAAAATAGCGAGTCGATGTATGGAATTGAAGAGAGAAAAAAAAGGTATACACTATACAACATAATACTCTATATATTCTGCAAGAATGTGACCTGGGCCCCAATCAATGAACGCTTCTGGGGTATTTTTTTGTTGTTGGCATTATTATTATTACTATGGTAAGCTTTATTAGGTAGAACAAAAATATATACAGTAAAATACAATGAAATTATAAAGAAAAATTAAATAGATTAAGCAAAGAAACAAGAACAAAAAAGAGAACGAAGCTAAAGTCCTACCTAAAGGGCGGGGTTATTGCCTGTGGCAATCTCTTCCACCCAACCCTTGGGTAGGCAAGGCCATTCCATACAGCCAGCTTCTGGGGTAAACACTGTTACTATCTGATTTCAGATTGACTGTTACCATGGCCACAACAACAACAGTACTGAGTACAGTCACAGTTTCCGATGTAGCGTCGCTCATTTTTTTTTCGGACTAAATACCATGGTCTAGTTAACCGTTATATAAGCACTGTAGTTTCTGGGAGGCGTTCTCCCGCGAAACAACCGTTTCGCTTGATAACTGAAATCAAGGGTTGGGTGGAAGAGATTGCCACAGGCAATAACCCCGCCCTTTAGATAGGACATTAACTTCATTCTCTTTTTTTTTGTTCTTGTATCTTTGATCAATCTTTTGTGTTTTTCTTTATAATTTCATTGTATTTTACGGTATATATTTTTGTTCTACCTAATAAAGCTTACTATGATAATAATATAAATCAGATACAGAATGCCCACCAGAGGAACGTTTACTAATTCGGGCCCAAAAGTCGTTTGCTCTTGCAGTATAAGTCGTAAGTTCAGAGCGGCAAATATTCTCAGCTTGTGTCAAAGGCAGCTGTGACGGAGGAAGTTGTGTGAGTCAACACCAAAGCATTATTAGGTGACACAACAGAGAGAAAGAGAGAGGTAGAGACGAGGAGAGAGCATGTGGCAAAGTGATAGAGAGAAAGAAATAGTTATAATAATATCGCCTTGTTTATACTGTTCGATTATGACTAATGAGTCCCATTATTCCAGCAGTAAGCCTGAGACGTATTGCTACAAGGGTCAAAATACCAAACAGGTAAACTTGTCATATCCCGGATGGGTTTCGAACCAGTGACCTCTCAATTGTTAGAGACACGCCTTGACCACTGAGCTGCCGGGACAGACGGGATTTCTGTCCCGTTACTTTGTTGGTACTGGCGAGGTAAGACTTTTAAGGTCCCTTAAGTTTAGCAGTCCAAATTTTCAAGTTTTATACAAACATTTTCCAATACATTTAGGCTTCTGATGTTAATATGTACATGAATAGAACCGCCTTATTTAAGTTACAAAATATAGAGAGGGAAGAGAGAACAGCGAGAAAGAGAGAGAGAGAGAGAGAGAGAGAGAGAGAGAAAGAGAGAAAGAGAGAGAGAGAAGACGATGCGGGGAGGAATGACGGCTTACCACAGGAATGGACCGTTTCGAGTTTAAAACATAATGGGAGGGGTTTGAGTTTGAACTAGTAGGGGTGGGCGGAGCTTGAGAATTTGAGTCTCCTGATTGGCTTTTGGACGAGAGTGTTCTTTGCAGCTGGATGACGTGAGGTAACGGGGAATATCAATTATAAAATAAAACCAAAATTAATTGAAAATAAATTGGGATTAATAGTGAAAAATAATAAATCAAAAAAATAATGAAATAATAGTTTCGACTCGGGTTGAAAGTCAAAATAACAAATTCTTAATAAATAGGATACGAAAATTTGTTTTCAATTGAGGGATTGAAAGTTAAAAAAGGCAAAAAAATGAGATATTTTCAAATAATGAGAACATTGAATCATTATGAGATGACACAATTAATAAAATAAGATTTAGATTCAAGATAATTATCTGAAAAATATTTAAATAAATACAAGGAGTGGGGATTAAATTATTCCTAGAGAGGAGGGGATGTCAATTGTTTGCATGACAAAATTGGTATGAAACACAATAATATTTCATTGAATACAGAAATGAACTGACTTGAGGAAATTATTTAGAACAAAATAAATAAAATATGGATTTTTTTTTATATAATAGAAATTAAATAATTGTTTTGAACAAGGCATATTGGTTAAATTATAGATCCTAATCCAATGATACCCAAAATGACATAAGGTCTTTCTTTTCAATGTGGGCAGTATTTTGTGGGCTGGGTAAAACCATCAAAAAAAAAAGGAAAAAAAGAGGGATAGGTATTATAGATCCTAATCCAATGATATCCAAAATGACATAAGGTCTTTAATTTTAATGTGGGCGGGGTAAGACCATAATAAAAGGAAGAAAATAGCCCAACACCAGCATTCTGCTGAAAGGGCTACAATAACTTACTTTCATATTTTTCATTTGTACGTATATTTTTCATTTGTACATGTTATGTACGTATTTGTGTATCCTACATTATTTGTCTCCTATATTATGTATATATTTGTGTATCCTATATTATTTATGTATGTATTATGTATTATATTGTTACCTCAAATTGTATTTTGAATTAAAAAAGAAAAAAGAGGGCCAGGTTTAAGGCAACTTACCACCGTGGCCCCGCGGCCCGTCTGGCCCCCTAGCCCCGGCCCTGGTGTGGTGGAGGAGGGGGCCGAGTGTACGTTGTTGGGCATCATCACCGTGCCAGGGGAGGTTTGGAGGGGGCGGTCCAGGGCCGTCTGTATCACGAGGAAACTGGAGGCGGGCAACTGATCCGGCTCTCTGGGGGGAGATTATTTTAATTAACGCCCTTAGAAATAAAAGCTTCTTAGAAATAAAAGCTCCTTAGAAATAAAAGCTCCTTAGAAATAAAAGCTTCTTAGAAATAAAAGCTCCTTAGAAATAAAAGCTCCTTAGAAATAAAAGCTCCTTAGAAATAAAAGCTTCTTAGAAATAAAAGCTTCTTAGAAATAAAAGCTCCTTAGAAATAAAAGCTCCTTAGAAATAAAAGCTCCTTAGAAATAAAAGCTTCTTAGAAATAAAAGCTCCTTAGAAATAAAAGCTCCTTAGAAATAAAAGCTCCTTAGAAATAAAAGCTCCTTAGAAATAAAAGCTTCTTAGAAATAAAAGCTCCTTAGAAATAAAAGCTCCTTAGAAATAAAAGCTCCTTAGAAATAAAAGCTCCTTAGAAATAAAAGCTTCTTAGAAATAAAAGCTCCTTAGAAATAAAAGCTCCTTAGAAATAAAAGCTCCTTAGAAATAAAAGCTTCTTAGAAATAAAAGCTCCTTAGAAATAAAAGCTCCTTAGAAATAAAAGCTTCTTAGAAATAAAAGCTCCTTAGAAATAAAAGCTCCTTAGAAATAAAAGCTCCTTAGAAATAAAAGCTTCTTAGAAATAAAAGCTCCTTAGAAATAAAAGCTCCTTAGAAATAAAAGCTCCTTAGAAATAAAAGCTCCTTAGAAATAAAAGCTCCTTAGAAATAAAAGCTTCTTAGAAATAAAAGCTCCTTAGAAATAAAAGCTCCTTAGAAATAAAAGCTCCTTAGAAATAAAAGCTCCTTAGAAATAAAAGCTTCTTAGAAATAAAAGCTCCTTAGAAATAAAAGCTCCTTAGAAATAAAAGCTTCTTAGAAATAAAAGCTCCTTAGAAATAAAAGCTCCTTAGAAATAAAAGCTTCTTAGAAATAAAAGCTCCTTAGAAATAAAAGCTCTTTTACAAATGGGAGACACCAATGAAAATAATAATAATAAACACTGAATAACACACTACCTTAACACAATAAATACCCTTTTTAAGGAGGCCCTTGCTCATTGATTTGAGTAAAATTGGGGCTTAAAAAAAAAAAAACACTAGGTACCTTAAATAACACCACTGAATAACCACTAAATCTAACTTTAATCCTATTTTTTTTCATATAGAGCAGTGACCTTGGAATTATTACTTAGTTTGTTCAAATTGATGGACAATTCCAAATTGATGAGAAAACAGTGGAGAAACTGCTGGGTCAGGCGGGTATCTGATGATTCACTCACTTGGTAAAAGGTTCATGTTTATTATAAGGATTATATTTATCTGACGAGACACTCACTTGGTAATAAATAATAATAATTCCGTGTCCGTGAGACAGGTATTGATATCTAAATCACGGTGGTGAGAGGATTATACGGACGCCCAGATCCAATGTCTAGGCTCCTTTCATGTCCATTGATTCTATTTGGTTTTAACGTCCTGACTTGAGGTAGACAGGACGGGGGTTTTGATGATGATTCACTCACTTGGTAAGGTTCATGTTTATTTTATTATAAGGATTATATTTATCTGATGATTCACTCACTTGGTAAGGTTCATGATGTCAAACTCGCACTCATCCTCCAGCCAGGAGGGGAGTTCTAGGAGGAGGGAGATGTCCATCTCTTGTACCTCGCGTGGAGTTGCTAGGGCTAGGAGTCCGCTGTTCACCTGTGCAACACAACAGAGTATAGTAAACGAGATGTAGGATGTAATAATAATACTCTTTAGTGGAAGGTAACCACCAGGCGAGGTTAATGCTCAAAGCATTTTCTACCACCTAACCTTCAGAGTCTTATTATTATCTGGTCACAAACTCAAACTAATGAGGATCCCTACGCTACCTGGATTACCAGACTAGCGCGTTAACCACTGGACTACCAGTGCACTTTTGGATGTCATATGGACCTCCCCTTTGGTGCCGAGTAAAGATACCAAAGAGGGAAAACTTGCGGTGGTTCTCGGTTGGATTATAATCCTCAATTGATTATAAAACATTTTTTTTTTTTTAAAGATGAGTGTTTCACAGCCTTTTTTATTTCGTAGCCGTGAAACAGGAGCTACTGTAGACGCTTGTGATCTGTGTTGTAGCCTGCCCATCCCGTAGTATGCCTCCCCTCTGATGTGCGAAAAGTGACACAGTACTTCCCATTTGGGTGCTGGGTCAACACGAGCGCACCGGAAGATATCCCTTACAAACAATTGTAACGAAATTAAGAATACAAATTTTTGTCAGCACGGGGGATCGAACACGAGACCGTCCGCATCGCGAACGAGTGCTTAACCACTGAGCTAATCGCGTATTTTTGAAACTTTATAATGAATTTTTCTTATAGAGGTTATCCGGTCGCTTGAGTTCTCCTATATTCAAGTTCAACTGAATTATTATTAGCCCCCCCCCCATTCAGTGTCAGACCATACCTGATTGAGACAGAAGGCGGATATGGAGTCGTGCTCCTTGTGAATGATTCGGACGGGTTCGGGAAGGTTCGCCTGGGCGTGGCTATTCTCCGACAGTGTCCGATCTTCCTCCTGGTACGGATTGTGGTTCAGCGCAGACGCGACAGTACTGCTCCGCTGCTTGCCTGGAACGGATCAACATTATGTATGTTGGAGATACGTTTAAACCGCATAATTGAACACAATATCGTTGCAGCTAAAGCAATACCGCCTATCTAATTTTTTGCAATTTTACAGGAGGCAATAAGAACTGAATGATAGGCGGTGTTGGTAGCCAAAATCAGATGTGCGGAGATACTAAAAATGAAACTACAGCACTATGTTTTGGAATTTTTGAAAAAAACTTCGTCACAAGTTGCAAAAGGATCATTTCTATTCGTTAGAACGAAAATCTCAATTATGAAAAAATGCGACTTAGGCGGTGTTGCTTTAGCCACGGCGATATGCAGAATGTAGACTGAAGTTTACAGCGTCGTAACAAAAATGTCGACAGATTCGCCCAAAACCGTTTATGACTTGTGACTACGTAATGTCTCGTTCATAGTTTTTGTGACCTTATTTCACACTAAAATACTGTCCCATTATTAAAATACTGTCCCATTAGCTCAGTGGTCCAAGGCGTCTGTCTCGTAGTCCAGAGGTCACGAGTAAGGGTTGGGTGGAAGAGATTGCCACATGCAATAACCCCGCCCTTTAGGTAGGACAATAGTGTTATTTTCTTTTTACTTATTTATTTTGTCATTTGTTGGACACACGGGTCAGCAAAGTTCCTATCCTGTTGATTATTTTTCTGGCTTTTTTTTATATATTGGTACTGTCTACACATGCTGGCATAGCAAGGTAACCACGCCAACATGCAATAAATGACAAAGGATGGGTACACAATACATGCAAATACACATTCATAATTACATTTACGAAGATCATACTGCATACTGTGTTGAAATTTGTCATAAAAAAGTACCACGTGTACTCAATGGTCTCCGTTGATAAAGAGCAACTGAAACTCATTCCTAATGAGAAATAATTATTATTATGAAGCTTGTGCGAAATTGCGAATGTGCCCTTTAGAAAACGATCAAATGAATGCGCTTGTTGTATACCTTAGTAGTCCATGGTTGTATCAGTCGAAAGTATTAAAACTCGTCGTTACATTCCATCTCGGTGGACCAATCAAATTGCAGAATCGCTGGGAATCGAACCCAGGTCACCATGCGTACAATGCCTAGCGCGCTAACTCACTCTGCCACGGTGACTGCTGATATGACCATGCAGTTGAAAGCGATGTTAAATTTTTGTTTAAAAAAACGCTTGCATACGAGTCTGCAACCATTGGGACATTTTCATCTTTACTATTCAAGGTCCAAAACCCAACTGACCAAATTTCGTATTGTGCGCATGACACATACCTTCTCTCTTCTCTCCCTCTACAATTCAATACTTCGCCATTGTGCGCATGACACACACTTTCCCTCTTCTCTCCCTCTACAATTCAATATTTCGTTACATAATTTCGTCACATAATTTTGGTTATGTGCCAGAGCAAAGACATGAAAATGTCAAAATAAACTTGGTTTTTCATCAAGTTGATTGTACAGTTTCATTGCTAAGTTCAATGGTGACTTAGTGCTGTTTTTTTCCCCATGGACCAAGAGTTTCTTTATTGTATATGTTCTATGTAATTTAAACTTGATCTCATATGTTTAATAATAAAGCGTGGACTCACCGAAGACACAGCGGATGAACACATCCTGCACTGACTCCTGGCGGACCAGGAAACTCCACAGCCTGCGCGCCGGGGCTGTCTGTTTCAGAGTGGGGCTGCAATAGGAAGTCAAAGTCAGCTATCTCATTTGTGTTCATCAGAAATAAGATCACAGCTATCTCCTTTGTGTTGATCACAAATAAGATCACAGCTATGGCTCAATATTTTGTGTTGATCACAAATAAGATCACAGTATCTCATTTGTGTTGATCACAAATAAGATCACAGCTATCTCATTTGTGTTGATCACAAATAAGATCACAGCTATCTCATTTGTGTTGATCACAAATAAGATCACAGATATCTCATTTGTGTTGATCACAAATAAGATCACAGCTATCTCATTTGTGTTTATCACAAATAAGATCACAGCTATCTCATTTGTGTTATCACAAATAAGATCACAGCTATCTCATTGTGTGTCACAATAGATCACAGTATTATTTGTGTTGATCACAATAAGATCAAGCTATCTCATTTGTGTTGATCACAAATAAGATCACAGCTATCTCATTTGTGTTGATCACAAATAAGATCACAGCTATCTCATTTGTGTTGATCACAAATAAGATAGCTGATTTTGGGTGGAAGAGATAGGTTGGGTGGAAGAGATTGCCAAAGGCAATAACCCCGCCCTTTAGTTAGGACATATATTATATTAAAAAAACTGTTAGCGTAATGGGACTTCCTGTCTCGAGCCGACAGTCTAAATAAAGCACTACTATACTATATTATGTATACATTTATTTATTTTATTTTTTCTTTATTTTTTTCTTCTCTTATATTGTATATTAATTTGTAATTATCTGAGTTGTATATAATATGTCCAATTAATAAAGTGTAAATAAATGAATAAAAATAAATAAATCACAATCGTGATTACTCAAACTTTGGTAAAAAATTTTCTGAACTTAAGACTTGAGCCATCGAACTCTAGCTTACAAGTGCGTGCACCAACTTATATAAAATGTCTTTTTGTGTCTATCATTCTTGTCGTATCATAAATATGTTTAAGAAAACTCAGGAAGAAAAAAAGTTTAAAAATCTTATAGGTTAAAAAAAATAATAAAAAAATCACTAGATAAAATCACTAGAATCAGAGGCATTATGGACACAATACTTCCTCGTGATTGTTTCACATTGTATACACGTGCAAATTTTAAGATTTTATACTAAATTACTTGTATCTCCAAAACGGCTGAATCGATTTTCTTCAGATTTATTTTATATGGTAGAATACTATTTTTCCTACATTCTAGATTCTACAAAAAAATTCTGTATCGGCAAGTCGTGGACCTTATTTTTTGACTTTTTTGTCCAAAATTTCGGATTTTCTTAAATATCAGATTTAAATTATAATTATCTAAAAAATAAATATAAATAGCCTATGTAAATATAAATACGGGTGTGCCGTTCAAGAGATATAAGCGTTTAAGTAAAAAGTTAGTGGTCAGGCGCATGGTCTCTTTCACCCAGAACCGCTAGTACGACCATCTACAGAACGTCTCCTATATGTGTGCAAAATTTCATCAAAATCCGTTCAGTAGTTTCTGAGGTTTTCGCGTTTTAAGGAATATTTTTAACAGACTGACGGACCGACAGACGGACACAAAAACCAAAGTTGCTCAGGAGGTTATGAAACATCCAGAAATATGAATTTTTTTTTTTTTTTTTACAAAAACGAACACAATGCTTCCGATTTCTAATATTAGAAATTTCTCGGCAGTAAAAACTCTATTGCTGCACCGTTAGTAGAGCTCCATGTCAGGTAAATAAAGTAGAGTACTTCTACATTTCACAATGAATTATTGTCAGGGAGAGAAAAAAAAAAAAAAAAAAAAAAAAAAACGTCCAGAAATATGAAAAAAATTGAGATCCGGAGCAAAAAAATATTATTATTTTTTAATAAAAAAACGAACACAATACTTCCAATTTCTAATATTAGAAATTTCTCGGAAGTAAAATACTCACTGGAAGGGCGTGTTCCCCTTCTCGAGCAGAGACTTGTACTTGTTGAGCGGGGGCCCGGGGGGCGGGGCCTGTTCCACGTAGCAGCCAGGCACATAGTCCACAGGGACGGGGCCGCGGGCCTCCAGCTCCTCCTTGAGCACCTCCCCCCACTGGGCCACCACGCGCAGGACTCCGTGGATCAGGGGGGAGCTCACCGGGAGCTCTGCAACCAGACAGGCGAGGCTTGTTAGATAATAAATCAATGTGTGTTCGTGGTGTTATTACCAGGCCAATAGTTGCTTCGACTTAACCCATTAACGCCTAGCGTTCCCATATGGCAACGATGGAGTCAGTGCAAGTTTCTGACCTGTTAGTTCAATACGGTACATGTTACCACTTAAACATTATAGTTTTCATTGTTGACAATATTTGCTACCTTCTGAATTTTATGAGACAGTTCTATCAGTTGTTCTATCAGAAATTTTGACATTTAATTTCTTAAAATGGATCAACATTTTCCAACAGTTCAGACGTTAATGGGTTAATGAATTAAGACTGGCTGGGGGACGTTAAACAGGGAGAAGACCAGTATCTCGCTAGAGGACTATAAACAGAGAACAGACTAGCCAACCCTTACAAGTCAGGCTAGCTTGCAGTTTCCCAAGGGTTAATTGCTTATAAAAAAAGCCCAAGTTCTCACGATGGTTGATCACACATAGAAATATGTGGTTCAGGACGAGCCAACTTTACTCGAGTTTGGCTGGAGACTATCACTCCACCCAGCTGAAGCCAAGTTGGTTACAACAAATAAATGTGTGTTCTTGGTGTTATTATCTATCACAGTCGAACTTTTCCACATATACAAATATTCCACTCAGCCGGTATTCCACTCAAACAGGTAAAAGAGATTTCGTCTCGCTGTTTCCACCTCTTGCAACACCCGCGATTTGTCCCTCGCATATAATAATAATAGCGCCTTATTTATACTGCCCGATTAAGACTATTAAAGTCCCATTATTCCAGCAGTAAGCCCACGACATATTATTATGTGGTAAAAATCCCAAATGGGAGGATAACTTGTCATGTTTTTTTTTTTTTTAATGTAATCAGTTCTTTTTATTGAGGAGATCCCTAGTTTTTTTTCTTCATTCATTTATTATTATTTTATTTTGATTTTTTTTTCTCAGAATTTGGTTGCAGATATTTTTCCATGGGTTTCTATCTTTCGCTAGACTACACCAATTAGGACCAACTTTTTTATTGATTTCATCACGCCATCTTTTAAACTGTTTTCCTCTGTTCTTTCTCCTCATACAGCTCGATCACTCACCGGTCAGCTCGATGCCCGCCACGTTGAGAAACTCCTGCAAGTGTTCCTGCACCAGCTTGATGATCACAAAGCGCATGATGCTCCAGGCGTAGCTGTTCGGGTTGCGATGCTCGGTGTTCTCTCGCTTCGGGCGTTTCCGGCTCGTGTCGGAATCGAAGATGTCGTCCTCGTCTTCGTTCTCGGAGATGTCGGAACCTCCCGAGTCCACGGCGGAGTCGTAGTCCACATCCCGAGCCTCCTCGCTCAGCAGCGGCTGGGGGGGAGGATTGGATCGGACAAAGTTCAAGTATATTTTCTTACAATAGTTAAAGTTAAAGTTATCATATTTGTGTTAATCACTATCGTGATAACACAACTACTCAAACTCGCTTTACTAAATCAACGCTGAAACCCAGACTTCAACCACCGACCTCCAGGTTACAAGTCCGCCGCCTTATCGATCAAGCAACTGAAGTCGGTGGAGAGAGGATTAGATCCAACAAAGTTCAAGTATATTTTCTTACAATATTTGAATAGTTGTCTAGAAGAACCACCTAATATGTGTTTTTGGGCACTTTTCAGTAGGGTACTTTTAGTGTTACCATTAATGCAGCACCCGCGGCGTAATGGTTGAGACTACTGCCCGTAGTCCAGAGATCCCGAGTTCGATCCCTGGTTGGAGCCGACTTTTCGAAGAAAATTCCGTTCCCTCCAAACACGTGAGGCTGGCATTTCCGGCCCTACCCAGGCTGGGTGAGGTTAATGTGGGTAGCTGGTATGATTCCCAGCGAATGGAGGGTAACACCCCCGTCCAGATCAGGACGTTAAAACCAAATAGAATCGTTGGCGTTAGGAAGGGCATCCAGCCATAAAAAAACGTGCTCCACCCTACCAACCTCAACCATGAGGTTGAACAATGCCGACCCCAAAAGCAACATAAGCTAATGTGGGATAAAGGCAAGGGAGATTCTATTAATACAGCACCCAAATGCTCTGTTTTGATGAAAAAAGACGAATAAAAACGAGTAGGAACAAAATTTTTGTATTCTGACTTCTCTAGTGATTCAAGACTTACACATACTCGTAGGTGCCATTTTTGAAATAAAAGAAAAATTGAAATTTTCACATAGGTGGTTCTTCCAGACAACTATTCATTTATAATAATAATAATAATATCGCCTTATTTATACTGCTTGATTAGGACAATCAAAGTCCCATTATTCCAGCAGTAAGCCCAAGACATATTATTATGTGGTAAAAATTCCAAATGAGAGGATAACTTGTCATGTCCCGGCTGGGTTTCGAACCCGCGACCTCTGGAACCTCTGGATTCACAGAGTGCCGCCTTTACCACTGAGCTACCGGGACAGACCGATTTTTTTTTTTTTTTTAATTTTTTTTTATATAAATTAAATAATTTCAACCTTGTTTTATAATAAACATTTTAACAAGTCACACAATAAGGAGATAAAAAAACTAAATGGGTTCTACCCATTATACCCCAACTACATCGAGTATGATCTGCTCACTGAAAATCTCCCCATCCAATCACTTGAGGGGAGGAGACGAAATGACCAGATCAAACTCATTCAAAACGTAAGTACCGGAAAACTCTTCAGCCCTTACATATACCAGATAATACTCCAGTGCCGAAAAAACAAATGACCCCCGACTAAGAATGACTGATAAGGCCATTTCAAATACCCCGTAAAGACAACTATACTTATAAGTCCCCAATAATACAGGCGCTTGATGTATATAACAACACCAATGACAATGACAGACCAAATATTATTATTTTATAATACCCAAAGTAACGCGTCAGTTATTGCCTCACACGTCACACAGAAACCTAAGGTTTCTGTTATCTGTGATGAGGTGTAGACGACTATTAAAAAAATAATTACAGACAATTTTTAAAGATGAATTTTTTTTTCTGTAAAAAAAAATATTCCGCGCCGGGATTCGAACCGGGGGCCTCGGATCGGAACACGCACCTTGTTGAGAAAGTAGGACACCATGCTCATCTCGGGGGACAGGAACTGCTCGCGGTACGTCGGCTTGTCCTCTTTGATCTGGGGGGTGCCGGGCTGGCTGCCGAACTGGCCCAGGATCTTCATGTTGAGGCGCATGCGCTGGTTGGTGATGCTGCGCATGGTGTTCCACATGCCCGGGGACCCCGCCCCCCCGCCTCCGAGGAGACGCTGTCCTCGCGCTGGAGGGAGCCCACCTTGGGGATTCAATTTAAAAAAAAAATGTCATATCAATGAGAATATAAAAAAAATGTCATATAAAAAAAATAAAAAATATGTCATATCAAAAAAAAAAAATGTCATATCAATGAGAATATATATATAAAAAAATGTCATATCAATGAGAATATACATATCAATGAGAATATATATATAAAAAAATGTCATATCAATGAGAATAATGAGAATATACATATCAATGAGAATATGAAAAAAATGTCGTATCACTGAGAATATAAAAATATGTCATATCAATGAGAATATAAAAAAATATTATATCAATGAGAATAAAAAAAAAATGTCATATCAATGAGAATATAAAAAAATGTCATATCAATGAGAATATAAAAAAAATGTCATATCAATGAGAATATAAAAAAATGTCATATCAATGAGAATATAAAAAAATGTCATATCAATGAGAATATAAAAAAAATGTCAGATCAATGAGAATATAAAAAAATGTCAGATCAATGAGAATATAAAAAAAATGTCATATCAATGAGAATATAAAAAAATGTCATATCAATGAGAATATAAAAAAATGTCAGATCAATGAGAATATAAAAAAATGTCATATCAATGAGAATATAAAAAAAATGTCATATCAATGAGAATATAAAAAAAATGTCATATCAATAAGAATATATATAAAAAAAATGTCATACCAATAAGAATATATATATATAAAAAATGTCATATCAAAAAAAAAAAAAAAATCAAACAACATTTATTTATGTGAATGTATACAAAACAGCTGACTGTTGTTACAAAAATTAGCATCCGCCTATAACATTGACATTCACAATGTAGGTAAAAAAATAAACAAAAACGAACACAATACATCCGATTTCTAATATCAGAAATTTATGTTGTTGTTGTTGTGGCCAGCTTGGCTACAGCTGGAGGGGGGAGTGATGGTCTCCAGCCAACTTTATTTCAATGTTGGCTCGTCCTGAACCACATATTTCTATGTGCGATCAACCATCATGAGGTCTTGGACTTTTCTTTATAAGCCATCCAAACCCTTAGGAAACTGCAAGCTAGCCTGGCTTGTAAGGGTTGGCTAGGCTGTTCTCTGTTTAGTCCTGTAGCGGGAACATTTATTTATGTGAATGTATACAAAACAGCTGACTGTTGTTACAAAAATTAGCATCCGCCTATAACATTGACATTCACAATGTAGGTTAAAAAAAAATATATATTTATGCATAAACGAAAACAATACATCCGATTTCTAATACTTTTGGCCCTCATAAAGTATGGGGGCCATAACATACCTAAAACAAAAAATCAGTCTTATCATACAGCGTGGTAATGCTGCAAGTATAATGGCAGCATTACCAGCAGAGGAAAAAATGGATGCCATTTACTACCTATAAAAATGTAATTGATAAAAATAAATAAATAGTTTGAATTGTAGTTGTGAGATAATTTTTTTTTTTTTTTTTTCCAAATCAAAATCAACCCCACCCAATGAACCCAATATATAGTCGTTTTCCCCTCACTCTGCCACGGCTTAAGGGCTTAATTATGAAACACGATACTGAAATATATTTGGAATTCGAAGATTTTAAACTATTTGTGAGATAATTGAGATAGACACGAGAGAGAAACCATAAATGTTAGAGAAGAAAAAAAAAA
Organism: Bactericera cockerelli; assembly: GCA_024516035.1. Classification (NCBI taxonomy): domain Eukaryota; kingdom Metazoa; phylum Arthropoda; class Insecta; order Hemiptera; family Triozidae; genus Bactericera; species Bactericera cockerelli. The sequence goes on along the minus strand of CM044962.1, from coordinate 5,604,890 downwards.
AAAACGTATCTGACTCACATTGGCCGCCGCGGCGGCTCCCGAGGAGGGACTACTGGACGCCATCTTGAGTAGTTTCTTGGCGCCGCCTCCGAAGAGCCCCGCCCACGACTTCTCGGTGAACTTCTGGCCGGCCAGACGGTACAGGATGTGGCAGTCGCACGTGGCGTAGGCGTAGACCAGCAGGGAGAGGTAGGTGGCGACGAACACCTCGCACAGGAGAATGTTGAGCCGGGGCGTGTCCTCGTCCTTCTCGCGGGCCAGCAGTGCCCGCAGGTTGGTCACCCCTGGCGAAGAGAAGTTGTTTTCAAATTTCATCAAAGCGGGCCCCATGCGCCCCGAGTGGCTTCATTAGGACCCAAATATTATTATTATAAAAGCCCAGATTTTATGCAGCAAAAAAAGGCTAAAATAGGTACGTAGGTAGATCAATAAGTACCCGTGTTTAGGGACATGTTACATCATTGGTGAAACTTGTTGATGGAACGACATCTCAAATGACCACATCCAAAGTTTGAAACTGATTACTCTCTTAGTTTTCATTTATCGGTCACTTGAAGTTGTTGTGTTGCGTATAGTTGAGTGATATGGAAAAAGAACAGTACCGAGCAGTTATTCGATTCCTTTTTTTGGACGGGAAAAAATGTGATGAGATAAAATTAAAGTTAGATGCTGTGTACGGGAGCTCTTCACCTTCTATGACCACTGTTCGCTTTTGGTTTAATGAATTTAAACGAGGGCGCACAAGCATTTTTGACGAGGACCGCCCAGGACGCCCAGAAGACGTGTGTACCGAGGAAGTCGTGGAAAAAGTGCATGATATGATTCTCAAAGATCGCCGAACAAAAGTGCGTGAAGTAGCTGAGAGTGTGGGCATTTCAAATGGAACTGTTTTTAAAATCCTTCATGATAAGCTGGGCATGAGAAAACTATCGGCGCGATGGGTGCCGCGATTGCTCACAATTGACAACAAACGAATTCGGCTGAATTGTTCAAAGGCTAGTTTAGAACTCTTCTATCGCAATCCAGATGATTTTTTGCGTCGAGTTGTGACCGTTGATGAAACCTGGATACATTACTATACCCCAGAAACCAAACAGCAGTCAAAAGAATGGACTTTGGTTGGAGAATCTGCCCCAAAGAAGGCGAAATCGGTCCAATCGGCCGGAAAAGTCATGGCTACCGTTTTTTGGGATGCAAAGGGAATTATTCTTATTGGCTTCTTGGAAAAAGGAAAAAAAAAAACTGCTGCATATTATAGTGAGTTATTGACACGATTTGATGCAAAATTGAAGGAGACACGCCCCCATTTGGCGAGAAAGAAAGTCTTGTTTCACCATGACAATGCACCAGCTCACTCATCTGGAATTGTTGCTGCTAAAATCCATCAATTTGGATACGAATTATTGCCACACCCACCTTACTCACCTGACCTAGCCCCCTGCGATTATTTTTTGTTTCCTAACTTGAAAGTTTGGCTCGGTGGAAAGAGGTTCAGCTCAAATGATGACGTCATAAGCCAGACAAAGGGCTATTTTGAGGAGTTCGAAGGGAGCTACTATTTGGAAGGGCTAAAAAAGTGGCAGGATCGCTGGAAGAAGTGTGTAGCCTTGAAAGGAGACTACGTCGAAAAATAGAACCCAAAAATGTAAGTATCTCGCACTCATTTTTCAAACACGGGTACTTCTTGATTAATTGCATATGCAATGCAAATGGTGAAATCCCCATCAAGATATGACCAATTGACCATGTATGACCATATAAATAAATAAACCTTTATTTGGAACATAAATATTACATTATTACATACATCAAAATTAATACATATATTAGAACAACTGGTTCCAATTCAGCTTATTTGCTGAGGTATTTTTTTTTATATACAGGGTGTAACAGACCCGATACAAAATCTCCCAATGACCACAGAGCGTATACTTATCTTTAAAAAAAAATATACTTCTACTTATGTAGTTGCAAGCGACGTTCAAAAGAATCTTACCGGGCCACCTGGCGGGAGGGGTGCACACTTGCAAGGGCTCGTCTATGCTGTAGCGGCGCTTCCTGTGGTTGGAGGCTATGAGGTGGCTATTGCTGAACGAGGCCAGGTTCTCCACACCCCCCGTGTAGACGGTTTGGTACGTGTTGCAACTGGAATAAGTAAGTAAGTAAAATTGTTTTATTGTGCATTTGATACAAAAAGTATGTTCACAACGTCATGACAAAAGAATAGAACAGTATTTATAAAATGTAAAAAAATAATATAAAAAAAAATAATGTAAAAATTTAATATAAAAACCACCATAACGAAAAAAAAAAACACCATTCGGACTAACAATTCAATGAGGGAAAGCAGCCTCATTTTTGGGATCTAAACCAAAATCGGGACTCCTTGATGGTTAAGTCCAAAATGGTTAAGTAAATAAATAAATAATATCGCCTTATGTATACTCCCCGATTAGGACTAGTCTCATTATTCCAGCAGTCCAAGACGTATTATTATGTGGTAAAAATCCCAAATGGGAGGAAAACTTGTCATGTCCCGGCTGGCTTTCGAACCTGAGATTCACAGAGTGTCGTCTTTACCAATGACCTACCGGGACAAGTAACGTCGGTGTAGGCAAACAAATGGGTCAAATCTTTTTAGCCCAATAAAAGCTACAATTTTGTATAATCGAGCTGAAATTTACAGGGTATGTGTATACAATGTATACAAGTAATCAGCCCGATCCTGCTGATCTTGCTGATTCACACTCAGTAGATTCCATCACTGAGTTCAGCATAAGCTCAGTCAGTTGATCTTGAGTTTGAACGTAGGACAGTGCATCGCGCACTTCCTCGTAATTCTAATTTGTACTTAATTTATAAGTGTCATTTTAAATTATCAATAAACTATTTCCTTTTTAATTCTATTTAATCTATTTGTGATTGTTATTCACCTCAAGTTCTTTCCAGTGTTTATTATCAAATCAAATCTACAAATCCGAGCGAATATCGGATAAGTTGTCATCTAAACCTTTTTGATTATATTCCAACTTAGAAGTTATTCAAACAATTGAATTATTCTATATACTTTAGCAGTGAACAATTAAATTATTTTATATATTTTTAGCAGCGTACTTTACGTACCTGCATTTGGCGCAGTAAAAAGAGACCTTTGCACGAAACTTGTGTTTCCTCTGCATTGGGAACCTCTCTCCCACCACTCACCACTAGCCGCTGGCTACACACAATCATCTCCAAAGGCAGTACATATTTTCTGCCCTAATTCTCTGCACAATCTACGGCAGCCCCCAGTATCCCGCCCTAATTTTCTGCACAATCTACGGCAGCCCCCAGTATCCCGCACTAATTCTCTGCACAATCTACGGCAGCCCCCAGTATCCTGCCCTAATTCCCTGCAAATTCTACGGCAGCCCCCAGTTTCCTGCCACATAGTTAGTATCATAACTTCAATTACGCAGAGTCCCAATAAGCAGTCCCCAGTCTCCTGACGCATCGAGCGCATCGAGTACTGCCTGCAGTGCCTGCTGACCTAAGCGGTGCCTACTGATATCTGATACCTATCACCCTGCGGAATCCACACAATGTTCCATATAATCTTCATGTAAGAAATAAGTAAATACCTCACCTCAAGATATAAGCAATTTTCTATTTAGTGATTTCTATATTCTACATTCTACATAATATTAGTACCTAGTACCATAAGGTGTACTAAAATCAATATTTTTCTTTTAAGAATTTTTTTTTACCTCGGTAAATTCTAGGCGTACAAAAGTTAATTATCATTATTTTTTTCTTCTTATATTATTTCATAGTTTCTTTTTAACGTTGTTATCAACAATACTGTTCAATTTGAATAAAACTTTTAATAGTACCTTGCAAAAAGTTAAAACCTTTTTGCAATCAAAGCAATCAAAACGGCTTCTTCCGATTCTTCGCGAAAGTCTTCTGAAGAATCAATCCCAGATTTATTTCCAAACGCTGCCATAGGCGAATCGATCGTACCTAGCGCAGATATTGTTCAACTTGAACGTATTTTAAATAACCTTTCTTTGTCACAAACATCCACAATGCCGGACAACACAGAAGTACCGGTTCTTAAACCGGAATACCTGAAAATGATTCCCGAATTTTCTGGCGATATCGAATTATTGCCCCGGTTCATCGCAATATGCGAAAAACTTGTAATAAAATTTTACAACAACACGGACGCAACTGATTTCCAGAATGATTATTTGATGGACTCAATTTTGTCCAAAATCAAGGGCGATGCCCAGAAAAACATCAGCTCTTGCATACTCAATTCATGGAACGACTTAAAACAAGCCTTAGTAAACACGTATTCTGACAAAAGGGACGTGCACACACTCGTCATAGAAATGTGTGCAATGAAACAAAACAATGATTCAGTTTTTGACTTTTTCAACAAAATTCAAAAAATACTAAACGTACAAACGTCATACATCACTAACCACAATCTAGATGGTAGTGAACACCTCAAGAAATTTACTTCAGATCTAGCACTCCGTACACTATTACGTGGACTTAAAGACCCGTTAGGATCTTTAATTCGTACAAAGAATCCAAAAGACCTCAATGAGGCCCTGAACATTTTAGTAAACGATTTCCAAATCGAAACCACTAAAAGTATACAATCAACCCCTTACGTTCCACTTCAACTCCGAAACAACAAATTTAACAAAAACAATAACAACAACAATTATAACAACTTCAACAGAAACAACACCTATCTCAACAGACACAACAACAATAACATGTTCAATCGTCAAAATTCTACAGTTCAAACTGTAAACAGAAACAATAATAATTCTTTGCTCAATCAAATGTATTTGGAAGACCAACTACCTCCAAACCACTACCCCAACCGACTCCTATGAGTATAGTACACAGTAGGAACACAAACCTACACAACATTGAAAACACACCGGAAAACACTAACAATTATGAAAATGACGAAAGCTACGAAAATCTTGACGACAATAACTTCAACTATAACGACACTGACGAAATAATAAATTCAGACCAGGATTTTCAAGTAACAGCCTCGGAAGAAACACAGAACTAAATCTAAGCAGCAAAGATAACCAAACATTACCATACATCGAGATTCCCGAATGGAACCTCAAAGCCCTAATCGACACCGGAAGTACAAAATCTTTTATTCGACCTAGCAAAGCAATCCAAAATTTCAGAAATTTTATTCGTTCAGACCCTTTTGAAATTAAATCTGCCCACGGACAATCTAAAGAAAAATTTAGTATTACTATCCCATCCCCATCAATTTTTCAGACAACCAATAAAATTAAGCTCCACCTATTTGATTTTCACACCTATTTTGACTGTTTATTAGGAATGGACGTTCTGAAACGATTAAACCTTGTCCTTGATTTAAATAATAATACTATGAAAAACAACAACACCGTTATACCCCTGAAATTCAAAACTACAACATCTGAACTTTATCACATCACTGTACCACCACATGCTGAGAAAATCATTCATCTCTCAACAGTAGGAATGCCCGACAAAGAAGTACTTAGGTATACCTGAAATAACTTACAAAAACGGACTAAATACCCCATCAGGTATAACAAAAATTAAGAACAACAAAATAACATGTACAATAATAAACTCATCAGAAGAACACACAGTAAACCTTTCCAAACCTTTAGAAAGCAAAATTCTTCATGACTTCGACGCTCCACCCAAATTCTCAAATCTCAACCATATTCAAAGCAACCAAATTCACCCTGATGTAGTAGACCTGATCCGAACAGACCACCTTAACGAAGAAGAAAAATTGCAACTTGAGAAAATCATCATGGAATATTCCGACATCTTTCACATGGAAAACGTCCCCCTTTCTTTCACCAATCAAGTTAAACATAAAATCATCACTATGGACGACACTCCCATCCACACAAAAACATACAGGTACCCTCCCATCCACAGAGAGGAAGTTCGAGCCCAAATTCAAAAGATGCTAGACCAAAACATCATACGTCCTTCACATTCACCATGGACCTCCCCCATCTGGGTTGTGCCCAAAAAACCTGACGCAAGCGGAAAAAAGAAATGGCGCATTGTCGTCGACTACCGTAAACTCAACGAACGGACAGTAGCAGATAAATATCCCCTTCCCAACATTGATGACCTCCTTGACAAACTTGGTCGTTGCCAATACTTTACAACTCTGGACTTAGCAAGTGGATTTCATCAAATTGAAGTCGACGAAAACAGCGTCCCTAAAACAGCATTCTCCAGCGACTCCGGACATTGGGAATTTCTTCGTATGCCCTTCGGCTTACGCAACGCTCCAGCAACATTCCAGCGAACAATGGACAACATCTTACGCGGTTTAATAAACGTTAACTGTCTAGTTTATTTAGATGATATAATAATATTCTCAACTAGCCTATTTGAACATCTTGTAAATATCCGCAAAGTATTTGACCGATTAAGACAATTTAACCTAAAAATACAATTAGATAAATCAGAGTTTCTATGTAAAGAAGTTTCATACCTAGGCCACATCATCACACCCGAAGGAATCAAACCCAACCCCAGTAAAATTAAAGCAATTCAACAATTCCCCATCCCAAATACTACAAAGAAAATTAAAAGCTTCCTAGGACTACTTGGCTATTATAGGAAATTCATAAAAGACTTTGCAAAACTCACCAAACCATTGACCTTAAGACTTAAAAAAGGCGCAAAAATCAACATTCATGACAAAGACTTTAAAGATAGCTTTGAAATATGTAAGAATCTCTTACTAAATGATCCTATACTACAGTATCCCGACTTTGACAAACCCTTTATTCTAACAACAGATGCTAGTAACTACGCTATTGGTGCCATCCTCTCCCAAGGTAAAATAGGTTCCGATCTTCCTGTTGCATACGCAAGCCGCACCCTCAACCAAAGCGAATCCGTCTATTCACCTATTGAAAAAGAGCTCCTCGCAATAGTGTGGGCCACAAAATATTTTAGACCCTACTTGTATGGCCGCCAATTCACCATTGTGACGGACCACAAACCCTTGCAGTGGTTATTTAATTTAAAAGAACCCAATTCCAAGCTCGTCAGATGGCGCTTGAAACTCGAAGAATTCGACTATAAAATAGAATACAAGAAAGGAGTACTCAATGGAAATGCAGACGCTCTATCTAGAGTGGAAATAAATACAAATTCAATAACACCAGGACCTAGCCACGAATACAATGACGAAACTCAATCTACTGCTGTCGAACCTGCAGAAAATGATCGTGACGACTTCAACATAAACGAGATACCTTTAGAGGCTTTACTCAATCCAGAAGAACAAATAAATACAGAAGACTTAGATTTTGATGACACAAATGCCACCATACACACAAGTGCAGAACACCCCATCATCGGCATACCAATCAAAGATTAACCCGTAAATGTTGGATTAAACCAACTTATAATCACTGAAGTCAACTTCAAAAGAGCTGACCTTACAATTAAAGTTTTACACGGAAACAAACAACGAATTTTCGTTCAATTCTCTCATAACAACTGGGAAAACCAAATTAAAGATTTCATTGACGCTTTTATTGCCCCCAAAGTTCCATATCACCTCTACTTCCACCGGAGCCCCTTTGAACAACTTTATGAAAGATTCTCTAGAATTTTACAAACATACTACCCGGACTCAGGATATAATCTAATCAAATGCACGCAATACCTGACCGACATTGAGAACCAAAACGAACAACAAAACATAGTGAAAAACATTCACGAAGGAATATCAAACCACAGAGGTATGGACGAAGTTGAAAAAATAATTAGAAGAACATACTACTGGCCGAACATAAGGAAAACAGTCCAAGAATATATCAACAACTGCGAGCCATGTCAACTATCAAAATATGACAGACACCCCTTGAAACTTTAATTTAATTTAACTCCAACACCCATCAAACCCTTTCAAATACTACACATTGACAGCGTTTCCCTAGAGAGCACAAAATTTCTAACAATTATTGACGCCTTCTCTAAGTATGCACAAGCCTACCCTTTGCCATCTGCCCAAGCAATAATTGTAGCAGACAAACTCATCCAGTACTTCAGTCATCATGGCGTACCACAAACCATCATCTCCGATAACGGAGGAGAATTCAAAAATGCAGTTATAAAAGAACTTCTTGCATTACACAAAGTGCAACTTCACTTCATCAGTAGTCAACACCCTGAATCCAATGGAATGATCGAAAGGTTCCATTCCACCTTGATTGAACACATTCGTCTTTTCAATAATCAACAGATATATAAAAGTGACGATATTAAAACTAAAGTTTTATACGCTGTTTTGGCGTATAACAATACAATTCATTCCGCTACAAATATGAAACCTGTCAATATAATCAACGGCCATGTCGACAATACGGATCCATTCAATCTTGATCTTGAACATCAAGTTCTCACAAACTATATCCATGACCACAAAGAAAAAGCCAAGCTTATGTACCGAACTATTTAATGAACTAGAGAAGATATCAAAATTTTATAACCACGAATTACCAATCGATTTAACATATCAAAATATATTTAACTTTGAAAAACTTATAGAAGTAAATTGTCAAATAGAAGAAACAAGGATCATTTATTTACTTTCCCTACCTATTAATTTCAACATTAATTTTGACCTTTACTATCTTCTTCCAATACCAACTTATGTAGAATCAACATTAGCTACCATAATCCCTAGATCTAAGTACATTTTAAAATCAAATGATATTATAAAACCTTTATCTGAAAGTTGTATCCCAAACAAACCTTACCAATGCCCTTCTTATCTTATTAGCAATACCGATACCAATTGTGAAAATGAAATATTATTTAAGAAGGAAACCATTAGTTGTGAACTCATGAAACTTGAACTAGAAGGAAATAAGATAGAATTAATACCAGAAACAAATCAATTCTTAATACTTTTTGAATAACAAGATTCTTTAACATTTTTTTGCAATCAAAATACTGAAATAGAAAATATTAGAGGAATTTATCTAATAGATAGTGAACCTTGCAAAGTTTCATACAAAAACAATGAACTATCATTCAAAGAACATACAGTTGGAAAACCTCTTATACAAACGAATGTCAATCTAAAACTTTCCAGCTATAAGAATTCAAATTCAAAACTAAAAACTAAAACTCTAAAATTAGAGGATACACCTCTAAACAATATCACTGACATTGTAAATAATAATAATTCTTTTTTCTTAGTTATAAGTTTAGTTTTATGTCTTTTCATTATTTTCAATTTTATTTTATGTTACTTTGTAAGAAAAAATAAACAACTTGACTTAAGTTTCTTATCTCCACCCTCAATACCTGTAGATCAACCTACAGCAGATATAAATGTAAACTCATTACCCAGTAAAGGAATAATGTTACCTGGGGAAGCCAAAATATAAACTTGGCCTAATTTTTAACCTTTTTGGCGGGGCCAAAATTTTAGGAGGGAGGAGTAATCAGCCCGATCCTGCTGATCTTGCTGATTCACACTCAGTAGATTCCATCACTGAGTTCAGCATAAGCTCAGTCAGTTGATCTTGAGTTTGAACGTAGGACAGTGCATCGCGCACTTCCTCGTAATTCTAATTTGTACTTAATTTATAAGTGTCATTTTAAATTATCAATAAACTATTTCCTTTTTAATTCTATTTAATCTATTTGTGATTGTTATTCACCTCAAGTTCTTTCCAGTGTTTATTATCAAATCAAATCTACAAATCCGAGCGAATATCGGATAAGTTGTCATCTAAACCTTTTTGATTAAATTCCAACTTAGAAGTTTTGGTTAATAAAGTTATTCAAACAATTGAATTATTCTATATACTTTAGCAGTGAACAATTAAATTATTTTATATATTTTTAGCAGCGTACTTTACGTACCTGCATTTTACATGCTTAGAATTTCATATTTGATTTTTAAATGACACCATGTTCAGCAACCTCGGCGGAAAAATGGGTTCATATATATTCATGAAAATAGTTGAAATGCGATTTAAGCTGAGGCTAGGTTAGGTTACTTCTTATGCACGCCTGTAGTGTCGCTGTCACACAGGTTAGGTTAGTGTCGCTGTCACACAGGTTAGGTTAGTGTCGCTGTCACACAGGTTAGGTTAGTGTCGCTGTCACA
>CM044962.1:5570607-5594601 GCA_024516035.1 Bactericera cockerelli | reverse complement strand
CCCCTGGCGAACAAAAAATATTATTATTATTATTTTTATTTTATTTTTACGAATTTACGGGGTCCAACCCTATTCGCAGAAGCTAAGGAAATTATTATTTATAAGATGACGGGAGATACCCATTTTACAAGTGTCCCTAAGTAAAACGTAAAACTAAAGCAAAATGGTTGACCTATAGTAGGTGATGAAAAAACAAAAAGATCAAGTAACTTAGTACAGTAAAAAATATAAAGAATATATAGTTGTAAAAAAAAAAAAAAATCCAAAAATTCATCAAAACGGACCCCATGCGCCCCGAGTGGCTTAATTAGGACCCAAATAGAAACATGTAAGTTATCATTTTAGTGTGAATGACTTTCGTGATGTCACAACTACTCAATCTCGTTTTACTAAGGGCGAAATTAATAGACAAATTCTACACCAAAAATCATTGCTAAGTGTCGATTTTCCCTATCTTAAACCGTGACTTAGCGCCACAGAGGTATTACAAAAAAGTTTATTAATTCCGCCCTAAATCTTCGCTAAACCCAGGACTTATAGATGAAGCTACTGAGGTCAGACCTATATAAACATGTAGACAAAACTTAATCAATATTGAGGCATCTGTTGGTGAGTACTCAAGAACCATACAAATTAACAGAGTCTCACTTAAGTGACTGTGAGAATACTGACGGATCTCGTCTGTCCCGGTAGCTCAGTGGTAAAGGCGGAACTCTGTGAATCCAGAGACTCCAGAGGTCGTGGGTTCGAAACCCAACCGGGACATGACAAGTTATCCTCCCATTTGGGATTTACCACATAATAATATGTCTTGGGCTTACTGCTGGAATAATGGGACTTTAGTAGTCCTAATCGGGCAGTATAAATAAGGCGATATTATTATTATTATTACTAAATCTTCGCTAAACCCTGGACTTATAGATCAAACTACTGAGGCCAGACCAATACAAACATGCATACAAAACTTTATCAATATTGAGGTATATGTTGGTGAGTAGTTTTTTATTATAGTTATCATATTTGTGTTGATCAATTTCGTGATGTCACAACTACTCAAACTCGTTTTACTACATTTACGCTGAAACCCGGACTTGAACCAACGACCTCCAGGTTACAAGTCCGCCGCCTTATCGATCAAGCTACTGAGGTCGGTTCTGTTGGTGAGTACTCAAGAACCATACAAATTAAGTGACTGTGAGAATAATGACGGATCTCACTTCTCTTGAACAAATAGTCTGTGGGGTGTTGCAAAGGCAAGGTCTAGGTCGATGGCACGTTGAATAACCAGTTTTCGTTCCCGTTAAGAAATGTCTAGCGATGCTACTAGGACTTGGATGGGTGACCATTCAGATTCGAACCCTCGTCATGCTGGTAATTCCCGGTCCCACTCAAGCTGGGCGAGGTCAATTTGAATAGCTGGTTTGTGTGTTTCCAGCGAATAGTGAAATCCCCGTCGAGATATGACTATAATACTTATCTTTTTAAAAAAATATACTTATACTTATGTAGTTGCAATCGACGTTAAAAAGAATGTATTTATTTATTTATTTAGAAAATCTTTATTAATAGAACATAATATATACAGACAAATGATGGTAAAAATTAAATATAAAAATTAACAATTTTAATAATATAAACAGCGGTTCCGGGGCACAACTACCTTTTCAAAAAAAAAAAAAAAATATAAACAAGAAAAAAAATAAACAAAATATATACATAATTATGTCCTAACTACTCTCTCTCTGCCTCCTTATCTTCCACTGGCAATAATCCCACTCTTTAGCTAGGACATTAGTGTTATTTTCTTTTTTACTTATTTATTTTGTCATTTCTTTATTTTTTCTTAATTTTATACTGTTAACTCTGTCCTCCTAAAAAAAAAAAAAAAGTTAGTTATCATATTTGTGTTATTCACTTTCGTGATATCACAACTACTCAAACTCGCTTTTACTAAATCTACGCTGAAACCGGGACTTGAACCACCGACCTCCAGGTTACAAGTCCGCTGCCTTATCGATCAAGCCACTGAGGTCGGTCTGTCCTCCTAATAAAGCATAATATATTAATAATTGTCTACGGCAATCTCTTCCACCCAACTTACCGGGCCACCTGGCGGGAGGGGTGCACACTTGCAAGGGCTCGTCTATGCTGTAGCGGCGCTTCCTGTGGTTGGAGGCTATGAGGTGGCTATTGCTGAACGAGGCCAGGTTCTCCACACCCCCCGTGTAGACGGTTTGGTACGTGTTGCAACTGGAATAAGTAAGTAAGATTGCTTTATTGTTCATTTGATACATAAAGTATGTTCACAACGTCATGACAAAGGAATAGAACAGTATTTATAAAATGTAAAAAAATAATATATAAAAAATTAAAATAAAAAAAATATAAAAATATTAATATAAAAAAAAAACATTAACGAAGAAAAAACACCATTCGGACTAGCAATTCAAAGAGGGAAAGCAGCCTTATTTTTTGGAATCTATACCAAAATCCGGACTGCTTGATGAAATGGTTAAGTAAATAAATTTAATAATATCGCCTTATTTATACTGCCCGATTAGGACTATTAAGTCCCATTATTCCAGCAGTAAGCCCAAGACGTATGTGGTAAAAATCCCAAATTAGAGGAAATCTTGTCATGTCCCGGCTGGGTTTCGAACCTGGGATTCACAGAGTGCCGCCTTTGCCACTGAGCTACCGGACAAGTAACGTCGGGGTAGGCTAACAAATGGGTCAAATTTTTTTAGCCCAATAAAAGCTACAATTTTGTAAGGTTGATCTGAATGATGATGATGATGATCTGAAATTTACAGAGTTGTACACATGCTTAGAATTTCATATGTATTTGATTTTTGAATGACACTCACCATGTTTATTTTTATTTAATTTTATTTTTAAAAATTCACGGAGAAATCTCCATTATACAAGTACATTGGTAGTCAAGTGGTTAACGCGCTTATGTAAATAAAAGTTATGTAAATACGAGGTACGTCCGGAAAGTAAGGGGACACTTGTCGTAGGGGTTGGTAGGAATGTCTTTTTTTCAAGGTTGGCATACCTGCTTGTAGGGGAACTCCTAACGGTCAAAATGAGCCCTTGCCCATCTCAGTTTAATGGAAAATGTCGTTGCAGGAGCCCGTCGCGTCAACCTCTACAGGTGCCGTTCGCTCCACCTACCGCAGGTGCGAGATTCGGGCAGTTTATCACTTTGCGTAGGAATTCAGCTGCTGAAATCCATCCTCAGCTACTGAAAACCTATGGACCTAGGTGATTTCACGTTCCAAGGCTTTCAAGTGGGTAAAGAAGTTTAAAGAAGGTCGCACAAACACACACGATGAAGAAAGAAGAGGCCGTCTGTCGTTTCAGAACAACTTGTGCAGCAAGTCAATGAAAAAGTCGCAGCGATCGTCGTGTGACCCTTAAAACCGTTTCACGAAACTGAAGGAGTTATTGGCTGGAAAAAGGTTTTTCAGCGACGAGGAGGTCAAGGAGACTGTGTAAAAGTGGCTGTTGGAGGTGGAGCGGAGCGTGTATGACGAAGGCATAAAAAAGTTCGGACCCAGGATGCAGAAGTGAGTGAAGCTTGTTGGTGATTATGTGGAGAAATAAAGAACTATATTTGGAACTTACCCTGTAAATTTTATGAAAATATATGCATTTTTCGAGTTTTAACATCAATTGTCCCCTTACTTTCCGGACGTCCCTCGTAAAAAATACAAAGAAAGTAAAAAATGTCTGAATATATGTTAAGCAACCTCGAGCTAGGCTGAAAAATGGGTCAAAATATGTATATTCATCATAATAGTTGAAATGGATTTAAGCTTAGTTTATGTTAGGTTACTTACCAGTCGGACATCTTCTTATGCACCCCGGTAGTGTCGCTGTCACACAGGCTCTGGTAGATGCAGGCGCTGAGCGCCACAGCCAGGTCTCTCAACACGAATAGCTCGCTGAGGTTGACCCGAGTGATGGTGGGCGGGGCCCTCATCTCTACGATGGTCTGCAGCATATCGTGGGCGAAGCACTGCAACACATTCATACACAAGAAATGTATTTATTTCCAATCGTTTAATTTTATCGTTTACCTTACAATAATAATAATAATTAGTTTTCCTCAACACGTAATTGATATGACCTACTTAGGTCAAGGCTAGTGGAAAAGTCAGGTGATGGTAGAACGGGTTTCTGCCTATCACAAAGGATAAGTCTGGCAATACAAAGAGGTAATGCGGCGGCAGTTGTGGGCTGTGTGCCCCAGGGAGATGAGTTGGATAATGAAAGTGAATTGTAATGAATGAATAAAAATAGCAAAACTGTTAATAAAAAATTCTTAGGTAATACTGAAAAAAAAACCTACTTATAATATGATTTCAAAATTAACGAATAGGACTGAACTGTCCCTTCTAATGAATCACATGTAAAAACAAAAATAAATGTTCATGTTATAATAATAATAGTTTATTTATTTATTTTCTTCATAAAGAAACATTTATACAAAGGTACTTCTCCTAAGCTTTGTAGGGCTTCTAAGAGAAACGTTGTAGACGTTGGAAAGAGAGAAAATTTTGGAGTAGTTGAAAAGTGGGTGTCAAAAATGCGATACAAGCTGCAATTTTTGTCCAATCGAGCTAAAATTCACAGAGTATGTTCCATTCATGCTTCGGATTTGAATGACACAATGGTAAACAACGTTGACCTACGCTAAGCGATTTAAAAATTATGACACGAAATATTCGAAATAATAATAACACTCTTTAGTGGAAGGTAACCACCAGGCGAGGTTAATGCTCAAATCATTTTCTACCACCTAACCCTCAGAGTCTTATTACTATGTGGTTACAAACTCAAATGAATGATGAAAAATTCATGCACTGGGTGGGATTCGAACCAACGGACCCCTACGCTACCTGGATTACCAGACTAGCGCGTTATCCACTTGACTACCAGTGAAATGTGGTGATTACCTAGAGCAGCGGTTCCCAACATTTTTAGCTTGGGGGCCCAATAATATTTTCAAAACAATTTTGCGGCCACCCCGACTTATTTTGCTGTATTATTTTTTCTTGAGTTTCGGCCAGCATCCGCGGCCCAGTAGCGAGCTGCCCGCGGCCCACCGGTTGGGAACCGCTGACCTAAAGATTTCTTTCCTAATGTGCACTCTGATGAACAAGTTGGGTGAACAATAAGGGTTGGGTGGAAGAGATTGCCCTAGGCAAAAACCCCGCCCTTTAGTTAGGACATATGTTTTTATATATTTTCCATTCTTTTTCATTTTTATTGTATATATTGTTTCCATTTTTTTCATTGTTAAATTATTATTTGTATGTACATAATGTCCTTTTGTATCTAATAAAGTGTTGTATAATAATAATAATCAAGATCTGGCTGATGAGGTTAAGAAAATGTGGGACTTGGGAAAAGTGATCATAATTCCTCTTGTATTATCAGCTACTGGAATCATAACAAGATCCCTACATCAGAGCCTGGAAACATTAAACATCAACAAGAATGTGTATATCCTCCTTCAAAAAGCTGTCATTCTCAACACCACCCGAATAGTCCGCAAGTTCTGGAATCGGTAGATGAGGATGCTTGGTTTTATCCGCACCTCATTGAAACCCCAGCAAAAGCTGAGTGAACACTAATTGAAATAATAATAATAACAAGGAGTTACCTGGAGGTGTCTGACAGGGTCCGCCACCACTGTTTTGTTGCAGGCGACGGAGGCGGAGAGGAGGGGGAGGGTGGTGGGGAAGGGCAGGGGGGAGAGGAGGCTCTGGTGGCTCTTCTCCTGTTGCAACTCCTGGAGGAGCAGAACGAGTTCCATCCGCACCGAGGCCAGGCCTCCGCCACTGGCCCCGTGCAGGGAGCAGTAGCTGAGCAGCGTGCGGAGTAGCGTCTCGTTACCTGAGGAATACACGAGAGAATATGAATAAGTGTGTGTGTGTGTGTGTGTGTGTGTGTGTGTGAGTGCAGGGAGCAGTAGCTGAGCAGCGTGCGGAGTAGCGTCTCGTTACCTGAGGAATACATGAGAGAATATGAATAAGTGTGTGTGTGTGTGTGTGTGTGGTGTGTGAGTGTGTGTGTGTGTGAGTGTGTGTGTGTGTGTGTGTGTGTGAGTGCAGGGAGCAGTAGCTGAGCAGCGTGCGGAGTAGCGTCTCGTTACCTGAGGAATACATGAGAGAATATGAATAAGTGTGTGTGTGTGTGTGTGTGTGAGTGTGTGTGTGTGTGAGTGTGTGTGTGTGTGTGTGTGTGAGTGCAGGGAGCAGTAGCTGAGCAGCGTGCGGAGTAGCGTCTCGTTACCTGAGGAATACACGAGAGAATATGAATAAGTGTGTGTGTGTGTGTGAGTGTGTGTGTGTGTGAGTGTGTGTGTGTGTGTGTGTGTGTGTGTGTGTGTGTGTGTGTGTGTGTGTGTGTGTGTGTGTGTGTGAGTGCAGGGAGCAGTAGCTGAGCAGCGTGCGGAGTAGCGTCTCGTTACCTGACGGAAACAAGAGAATATAAATAAGTGTGTGAGTGTGTGTGTGTGTGAGTGAGTGAGTGTGTGTGAGTGTGTGTGTGTGTGTGTGTGTGTGTGTGTGTGTGAGTGCAGGGAGCAGTAGCTGAGCAGCGTGCGGAGTAGCGTCTCGTTACCTGACGGAAACAAGAGAATATAAATAAGTGTGTGTGTGTGTGTGTGTGTGTGTGTGTGTGTGTGTGTGTGTGCATGTGCGCCATATAGCTAGAGAGACCCACCTGGAATTTCACACAATAGGAAGGACATACACATACACACGAACAAGTACAAGGACAAAATCAGGTCCGTGTAATTGTTTCAATGAATAACTTTAATATTTTAATAATTTTATGCTATTTTTCTTTAAGAAACATTGGACTGGTATGTTTCTGAGGAAATTGGAGATTTTTTTTTTTTTTTTTTAATGTTACTCACATCGTGGAAATCACTGTTTTTCGGTGGTGTCTCGTGGTCTCTCTAGCTAAGGGTGTTTTTCGTGTGCAGCTACAGAGACTTCGTGGTAGTGTCGTAGAGTAGAGGATAATACGAAATTTTTTATTTTTGTATGATTGTTTATTTTACTTCCGAGAAATTTCTAATATTAGAAATCGGAAGTATTGTTTTTATCTTCTTTTCTTTAAATTTATTTTTGAAGGGGCTTTTTTCAAATATGTCGTCCAAGAACTTCACGCTAATCTTCTAGCTCACTCGTCGGTCTATTTACATGTATTAATTTAGGGGTCGCTCGGTTGATAATATTTCCGACTAGGTATTGGTTTTTTTCTATCTTGCTCCGTTCGGCGGATATTCCGCCCGGAAGCGTCGCCAGGTCGTTGCGGCCTTACACTAAGAATTAAGAAAAAAATTCTTGGAATCAAAAGAATTTGTCTCTGCGAGCTGACACTTTTCCACCCTAAAACGACACCCCCGGGTGGGCGGAGACGCCCAGGGGCGGCAATCACAGATGGTCGAAAAATATGTTCATATATAAATATCGACATTTGATTTTTGTTCTTCAAAAAAATTAAAGGGATTTTCCGACTATTGGTTTTTTTCTATCTTGCTCCGTTCGGCGGATATTCCGCCCGGAAGCGTCGCCAGGTAGTTGCGGCCTTACGCTCGGAATTAAGAAAAAAATTCTTGGAATCAAAAGAATTTGTCTCTGCGAGCTGACACTTTTCCACCCTAAAACGCCACCCCCGGGTGGGCGGAGACACCCAGGGGCGGCAATCAAAGTTGGTCGAAAAATATGTTCATATATTATTATCGACATTTGATTTTTGTTCTACGAAAAATTTAAAGGGATTTTCCGACTATTGGTTTTTTTCTATCTTGCTCCGTTCGGCGGATATTCCGCCCGGAAGCGACACCAGGTCGTTGCGGCCTTACACTAAGAATTAAGAAAAAAAAATTTGGAATCAAAAGAATTTGTCTCTGCGAGCTGACACTTTTCCACCCTAAAACGACACCCCCGGGTGGGCGGAGACGCCCAGGGGCGGCAATGACAGTTGGTCGAAAAATATGTTCATATTTAATATCGACATTTGATTTTTGTTCTTCAAAAAATTTAAAGGGATTCTCCGACTATTGGTTTTTTTCTATCTTGCTCCGTTCGGCGGATATTCCGCCCGGAAGCGTCGCCAGGTCGTTGCGTCCTTACACTAAAAGCGTTTTTTTTTATGTGAACGAAGCGAACCGAAGCTGACCTGGTCACTGAAATTCACTTTTTTTTATTTGACCGGACCGAAAAATCCTGACCAAAGTGGACCGGCTCGTTCGTTCGGTCATGGGTTTTGGTTCGGTAAGAAGAAGAAGAAGTGGATAAAAAATCATAATATTATTATTTTATTTTCACCCATTTTTTTTTTTTTTTTTATGTGAAGAGTTTTATTGAGACACCTACCTACGCATTAAGTTTAGACATTTTCTTTTCTCTTGACTTTTTATTCTCTACTGATTCCTGTATCTTTATTTAGTGCTAGTTATAATTTTATTTTATTCATATTACTTTTGTCATATTACATGGTTACTTGATGGATATAAGTTTATATAGAGTAAAAAACATAGGTAATCAGTTTTTTTATGAGATTGTCGAAAAATATGTTCATATATTAATATCGACATTTGATTTTTATTCTACGAAAAATTTAAATATATTTTCCGACTATTGTTTTTTTTCTATCTTGCTCCGTTTGGCGGATAATTTCCTATGGAAAAATCCATTGGACCACCAAGGGGGATAGCCACGGGAGAGAAAAGGATGGACTGCACAAGGTCCATCATAGAATAACCTCCACACATTATGAACCAAACAACTTCAGGAGACTTGATCTTCGGATCCGCTCCTGAAGTTGCAACACCAGGAGAATTGATCATATGATCCGCTCCTGGTGTAATACCCTTTGAAAGGTAATAATTACCTTCCAAAGGAGAGAAAGTGGAAGAAATAATAATAATGGCACTTTTATTTTCAATTGAGCAAGATATTAAATTATCTGGGTCTCTTAACGTTTGGTACTTAATACTATCTCTTAGGATGTGTTTTACTGTTAATCTACATGAACAAACTTTGCAGAAAGGGGGAGGGTTCTTTTTTATTAGATAACAATGGGTGCGGTAGTGTGTCTAATGCGGAGACGTGTGAGAGAGACCTGCTCGATCCTTTTCATGTAGAAAGGGGGGTGCCAAGGATTGTTCTCAGGCTTTATTTCTCGCAATTTGTTTTCAGTTAAATTTTTCCATTCATCATGCCATTGTGCCATTCACAACATTCTTGTAATCATGGATCGGTATTCTATTAATCAGCGGGATGTTATAGGTACTATTCAATCCCTTCTTTTTCGAGTTGGTCTGTGTGAGGGGATCCATAAGAATTCTAGATGGAATTTATGTTGTATGTATGATTTCGTTTGTGGTGAAGCACAAGGCCTCTTCACAATTTTTGTGGGTAGCACAGCATTACTAAGAGCCTCCTGTACTTTTCGAATTCTATTACTTACTTTAATTTCTTTTTACTCTGGTAATGCCGCTACTGGTCGTTACTCACACAAGTAACTACTCATTTTTCCTCACGATGTATAAGTAGACCCCGAAAATCCAAGTACAGAGCAGAAAAATTCCTGTCCCGCTGGGAATCGAACCCAGGTCACCATGCATGCAATGCCTAGCGCGCTAACTCACTCTGCCACGGTGACTGCTTGTAATTTATGTTTACGTGTTATTGTGGAGGATAGATATTATTATATTATAATTTCTTGTGCTTTGGAGTTAGAGGAGGGAAAATTTTGTAACGACTGAATGGCACTCAATGAGTCAGAACAGATTAGAAATTTTTCGATTGTTATTTGTGAACATGAAGATACGTCATATTATAATAAAGTGTATTGCATACAGTTTAGCTGTAAGGTCGGCATTGCTAATACAACATAGGGGATTTAGTTTCATACTAAAGTTCTAGTTTTCATTACAAAAAAAGCGGCTGACACATGATTTGCATTTTTTTATTCATCGGTAAACAATAAATAATAGTCAGATATTTTATCTATGACGGAGTACTAAGCGTGTAATTTTTCTTGAGGGAAAGCAATATTTTTGTCTAGTTTTCGTAGGTCATAGTGAACAATAGTGATACACATTGTCCAGGGTGATGATATAGGGGAAAATCAACATTAAATTTGATTTTTTACTCTACAAAAAAATTCAAAGGGATTTTCCGACTATTAGCTTTTTCTATCTTGCTCCGTTCGGCGGTTCTTCCGCCTGAAAGCGTCGCGAGCTAGTTGCGGCCCTATCCCCGGGTCGGAGGAGCCGCCGAGGGGCGGAAATCACAGTTGGTCGAATAATTTGTTCATTCGTCATCTCCTTTCAAATATCGCACCTTTAGAATTAGATGGTTATATGTCAAAAAACCTGTTTTTTGGGAAATCGCAATTGAAAATTAGACATATCACTGTTTTAAAACTATAAGATCTACAAATTTGATTATTGTTGCATTCAAATCAGCATGTGCTTTTCTATTGAACTATGTAAAAAAAATATCACTTTTGATAATGGAACTTAAATTTATTGTCATTTAAAAAAAAGGTGTTTTGACATAAAACATTAATTTAAGATTATCTCATTTTTTGATAAAATGTCAATACTGAATAGAGTGATATGGTACGATAATACCTTATTCTTTGATCATAAGTGAACAAAAGTGGGTAATATCTCGAATTTTTTTCGAGATACCACTATCATGTATTACTTTTAAATAAAAAATGTGTGTGGTTTTGTAGTTTTATAGTAACATATTACTGTATGAATAATAGAAAAAAGGCACTATGAACTTAAAGATACATGGAATTCCATAGGTTAGGGTAATAAGTAAGAAAAATCAGAACTCTTAAACTTTTAATTTGTTTGCTATAAATGAAAGCTTTATTATGCTGTTGAATGTTAACAAACTAAGCAAATATCAAGATTGATTTAATGTTAAACAAAAAGAAAGTAAAACACTTTTATTATTTTAGGCTTCTGAATAAAATAAGAACAAAATATTATTATTGTATTCCATTCCTCGGCATGTATTCCAGAAAGTACTGATTAAGACCTGGCGTACTTTTAAAAGCACATGGAATTTTCAAAAATTCCCGACGGTTTTTGAGAGAAGATAGTAGTGTGAAGTGAAGTTGTATTATGTACTTTTAAAAGCACATTCAGGTCTCAGGAGGTTATAGCAACTTGGAATTTGTCCATCTTTCACTAATTTCAGTAAGTCCTTTTTCTTTTGGTCTGAAAGCTTCAGCTTCGATGAATACAGTGTTTTTGGTTTGATACGAGAAATTTTCAATGTTCGCTGTGTACCTTCGTTAGTTTCTCTCAATGCTTCAAAGGAAAAGGAACTAAATTCCACATTAAGATCGAATGAACATTTGTTAGATATGGATAGAGTATTTTGATAATTTGAGTATTTTGATATTTGAGAACATATCGGACGAGTCTTTGAACGATGTGGAACTCAGTGTGGAATCCAGTTGATAGGTCAAATCTTTGATGTCTATGAAGTCTTCATACCCTAATTCCTTGACTTTGAATGGATCTCCAGTTTTCTTTGCTAGCTGAATGATGGTAGTGTATTAGAAAGATACCAAGATAGGACCAGATGGTAAATAAGATGGTATTATATCAAAATACAAAATATGTAATTTGACAAAGAAAGTATTAAATAAAAACATTTTAGAGAGCTATATTCAAAAGAATCACTAAATATTTTTTAAAGATGGTAATTTATTAAAATGTTATCATCGAGTTAAAAATTATCTCCAAATTATTGATTTTTTATGGAGAAATATACTGACTTCACTGATCAAACTGACTTAAAACTATTTTGATCCAATGCCCCCTCCACTTTTAGTTATTTGAATAAAGATGTTAGCGCTGTAACTTGTGAACGGAGAGGAATAGAACTATAATTCTTGTACATATCGATAGAGCTCGTTTTCCTCTTTCGAACGATACCAAAAACGTATTTTTCGATTTTTTGGATATATTACCCTCTAATTCTAAAGGTGCGATATGTCTTCTTGAAGTCTTCTTGTCGTTTCACGCAAATCTTCTTGCTCACTCGTCGGTCTATATTATAAATATGTACATGTATTAATAATTAATTATTAAGAAGTTGTGTGGTTGTATGCCAGTCACAAGCGTTACGCCAGCCTCCGTGGCGTAACGGTTGTGACTACTGCCCGAGTCCAGAGATCCTGAGTTCGATCCCCGGTTGGAGCAGATTTTTCACACAGAAAATTCTGTTCCCTCCGTTCGTGTGAGGGTAGCATTTCCGGCTGGGTGAGGTTAATGTGGGTAGCTGGTACGATTCCCAGCGAATGTAGGGATGGCCGAAAATATATTTAAAATTTGAAATTGACTCAATACTACAATTTTTTTAAACGTATCCTATTCGTTTTTTTTTGCTCCGTCCGGCGGGCATTCCGCCCGATAGCGTAACAAGGTAGTTGCGGCCTTAAGGTAGGATCACACGATATGGCAGAGCGACATATAATATGCCAATTTCCCTTGCCATAGCGTGTGATCGGTCTTTGTTTACATGACCATAAAACTATTTTTGTCTATGGCGACAAGTGCCATAGACGTATGGCAGGATCTATGGCATTCGTGTGAGTGCTTCATCACACACATGGTCTACAATATGATATGGTGACGACTGGCAGGCTTGTCTATGGCAAGGGGGAAGACATACAATGCCATAGAGTTTTTTTGCCACATTATATGGCATTGTATATGTATAAGTGTCATATATTATATGTGCCATTCGTTTTTCTTTCTCGCCATAGAAAATATGGCATCTGTGCCATATAGTGTGATCCTACCTTTACGGTAGGAGATAAAAAAAATCCTGGAATCCAAAAGGAGTTGTCTTGGGCGGAGACCGCAAGGGGCGGCAATCACGGTTGGCCAAAAATTATTTTCGAACTTTAAAATTGACATTTGATTTGTATTTATGGTTTACAATCCTGGGACTGTTTCAATCCCGAAAAATCGGAATTGAAAATTAGCGATCTTGGGATAACGGGATTTGATAGCGCTTTAAAATACCTATGATAAAGGCAAACTGTTAGATCTTGTAGTTTGTTCATCCACGATTTATGTATTTCCCTTATGGACTGGCAGCTTGATCCATGAATAAATCAGGTCCATTTCTGAAAATTTGAACGTGTATTTTCTCTCATCCTACACACACTACAAAAAAAAACATTTTTTTGTGTTTTTCAATAAATAAAAATGGTTTATGAATTACTTCTTTCAACATTCTATTAACAATGTACAAATTTAGTATAAAAATAATAACAATAAATGGGTAGATCAAGTTCTATTTATATACGCCAGCTTCCGTGGCGTAACGGTTGTGACTACTGCCCGTAGTACAGAGATTCTGAGTTCAATTCCCGGTCGGAGCAGACTTTTCACAAAGAAAATTCTGTTCCCCCAAACACGTGAGCCTGGCAATGCCGGCCCTACCCAGGCTGGCTAAGTTTAATGTGGGTAGCTGGTACGATTCCCAGCGAAAAATCAAATAGAATCGTTGGTGTTAGGAAGGTCATCTAGCCGTAAAACATTTGCCACAACCAACCTCAAAAATGAGGTTGAACAATGCCGACCCCAAGTAGGATTAGGAAAGACAAAGTGAAAGAAGAAGAAGTTCTATTTATACACGAAGCTCGGAGAAGCTCTGTCGGATCTTTTGACTTGACCAACTACACCATCAAGCGCTGTCATTCTCGCCAAAACATCATTGACGGTGTCACCTGAAATTGAGCTTCTGCTTGTGAAAGCGTAATCTTCTTTTTCTCTATTGTTGAGGTTCACGAGCCGCAGATTTCTCCACCAATTGACTCGTTGATGTTGATGGTCTGAGATCATTTTTCTTGTGTTTTGTGCAAAGATGTGTATGTAATCCTTTCGTAGATTTTCCTAGGTCCTAGGGTCTTGAGTAGGGAATCACATGTTTTACACTTGGCACTATTTCAATTACAAGAAACAAGGTAATAGCTCCAAATCGACTAAATATCGGAATCTTTTTTGTTACTTATATAATTATTTATGTTTCATTACATGGGTTATTTAAGAAACTAAAAGAATTGTCAAGGTAAAGTAATACAACATAGATTTATCAATCACTCGATTTTACAGGTTTTCAAAACACTACTCATAGCTAAAAAAGCAAAAATTACTCTGCCAATTATGGACTCCATACTTCCTCGTGAATCCGATTACTAAATTTCTCTGAAGTAACAAGCAAAAATCTATTTCTATTCGAACAAATTCTGGAGTTAACATCACACGACTTTCCTTGTCCCCCAAAAAGAAGTCGAGTTCAGCCACTGGTGACTCAACGGTAACAGATAGCTAAAAATCAATGCCCATCAATTCGTAATCAACACTTCATAATCAATAAATTTGATATGTCACAACCTCAATCTAGGATAAATAATAATAAAAGTTAGTCAAAGCGGACGCGCGGAACAAATGGCTGAAAACATCTTCTTAGATATACTGAGGCTGATTCGTCCAGAAATGTGAAAAAAAATAGGTCAAATTTTCGACGAATACAATACTTTCCTTATTATAGGATAAGGAAAGTAATAAGAAGACAAAAAAATAAGAAGCAATTCAAAGGGTACTGCTCTATCACCGGTTTTTATATTTGTCTTAAAAAGCCATTGTTTTGGCATCGTTCAATGATTCATAGAATCTCTTGTTGAAAACGAGAAAGGCACTCATGAACTGATAAACCTCTCGAGTGTGAGTCATCAATAGATACCACAGGTCTCATGGATACAGAAATACAAAACATACGAATACATAATATTGAGTATCTAGGATTAGGAACAAGTTAGTTTTATGATAGGAGTCAAAAGTGTTCGTATCGGCAGGCAGACACTTTTTCACCTTTGAAAGCGGCGGGGTCGTCTAGGGTTGGCGATCAAAGTTAGCCGAAAAATATGTTCCAAATTTAAAGATGATATTATATGTAAAAAAAGAACACAGTAGAACACTTCTCATTTCTAATATTAGAAATTTATCAGAAGTAAAATATTAGCTACTCCGATTATTAACTTTCTTCTATCATGCTTTGTTCGACGGATATCTCGCCCGAAAGCGGTGACAGGCAGCTGGGGCCTTATGGTAGAAATACAAAAAAAGAACAGTTTTCTGGAATCAAAGTTGTCGACTCCAAAAAATTCCTCTTTTCCTATCTTATTTAATAAAAATCATAGAATAAATAAATGTGTATGTTTCTTTTAATAAATCCAAGTATTTTTCTTTTGCCGTAATGTTTTTGCCTTTTCCGCCACTGGTTGCTGCTCACATTAAAGTAACAACTAATTTTTCCTCACGAGGTATGAGTCGACCCCGTAACAACCGTAACATTCATGAGACAGTCCAAAAATTCCGACTACTCTGGGATTCGAACCCAGGTCACCGTACGTGCAAGCCTAGCGCTGTACCCTCTCGACTAAGGTGACTACAGATTCTCCTATCTTTCACTATGGTTTGTTACCAACTATTGAATACTTAATACCTATCGATAGAAGAAAGGCTAGAGGAAGGAGTCCGTTACCCATCGAATTCATTTCTGATGAAATAAAAAGAAATCTTGCACAATTACTTGGTCACTACTCGTGGAAAAAAGTGTCATTCAAAGATCCTACATCGTTGTTTAAGAAGTACCTAGAAAATTTCTCTTTTGATTTTAATGTCTTGGTGTCCTGTCGATTTGGTATAAGCCAAGTAGGTGACAAAAAATCTTTGATTTTTTTTATAAACTTTTTTTTATTATGGTACCACCAACGTATCTGCCTCGAATATTAACGAAAACGAAAATATTTTTTGAGTAACATGTAGGGTAAAAAAAATCTGGTGTGAACATAAAAGATTGAAGTACCACGCTACATTGTGACGGTATAACCATTACCTTGTTAAAATGTACCTTTGTATTGACAATTTTACCCCCACATAAAATGAATATGCAACTACATAAGTACATTAGGTTAAAACGACATTCGCCTATAACGACGAAAAGTTCCCGGTCCCTTGACCGTCGTTATAGGCAAAGTTTACTGTAGTACATTTATGTACAAATGAGGTATTTATAAGGTATATTTTAAAAATCATGCAGCATTAGTAGTTGATGTGGTTACGGCGCGCCGTATCTGTAATGTAAAAAATCCAGCGCGTGGGGATCCGTGATTCGTGGATCGAATCCCACCCCATGCTTGGATTTTCCTCATTTATTTTTTTCTTAGATTTTATCCATTAGTGCAAAACTTTAAAATACAGACTTAATGCTTTAGGTATGCTTTTACAGTTTTACACCATCAGCTCAGGTGGACTAGGGCCGTGGAGATGCCAGTCTCCAAATACAAGTTTACAATATCCTGTTAAAGTATTGCAACCGTCCTGGTATTATACACAATAATCCTTGCATTGCAAGCTTGTACCCCGTTGGATTTATTTTATTTTATTATTATTATTATTTTTAATAATAATAATAGTAAAAAAATTGGGTTTAACATTGCATTCAACTACATGATCACAACTCAAAAATTCAGACCCTTGCTATAGACCATTGTATTCTTTCCTACTACAGTCGGAATTACACCCTAAAAATAATATAATATATTATATTATTATACTACCTTTGTTTTAATTAGGTACATTATTTAAAAATGCTCTTTCCAAATGGTTGAAATAACCGCAGTGAACCTACGGTTATTTGCGCCATGTATTTTGAAACAAGTCTCGCAACCGTTCATTTGGTACCTAATACTTATAGATTTAATCCTATCAACCTTTATCGAAATAAAAGGCTATGTATGAGTTCGGTGCGGAAAATAAAAAAATGTATGAGTTTCGGTGCCGCCTAAAAAAGGTCATGTATGAATTCGGTGCCGCCTAAAAAAGGTCATGTATGAATTCGGTGCCCTGGTACTTGCCCTTATGATCAGGTAATTATAGTATTTTTTTTCCTTATAGGCATGGCCTTCAATTAATAAACCGAGGCATGGCCGTCATTGTATTTTACCTAACCCTACTATAAACCCAAGGCATGGCCTTCATTGTATTTTATCTAACCCTACTATAACTCCAAAGCATGGCCTTCATTGTATTTTACCTAACCCTACTATAAACCCAAGGCATGGCCGTCATTGTATTTTACTTAACCCTACTATAAACCCAAGGCATGGCCTTCATTGTATTTTACCTAAACCTACTATAAACTCAAGGCATGGCCTTCATTGTATTTTATCTAACCCTACTATAAACCCAAGGCATGGACTTCAAGGAGGAAATGGACAGTCTTGCTGAATGTAACTATCTACAAAATAATCTACTAACTTAAAACAGCAGGATGAATGTTAACAAGCAACTAGTACATTATAAACAAAAAATCAATTTATAAGTCATTAAGACCGCACCGAACTCGTACATCACCTTTTTTAGGCGGCACCGAATTCATACATGCGAAAAAGGTGCGGGTAATCTTCGCACCGAACTCACCTATTGCCAAATAAAATGGCTCTCGGACTGATTTTAGACAAGTAGCCTGGCCCGCGTAACATTCCTACTCGTACCTACAACTGTAGACGAGTAGTCTGATCCAGGGATGATACCAGCAGTAGACAGCTAGACACTGAGGCATCTAGAGACTACTCGCACTAGATTACCCCAGCTTGTCTGTACAAATTCAACTCTGAGATATTCCCTATTATTATTAATCTTTACGAAGCGACGGAGTTCATCAGATGAGCCAAAATCTCATTAGAAAAGGTCATTTTACGTGCGAAGGGATCAAAAAAAATCCATCACTTGGGCCATTTGAAAAAATATGATTCAGGTATTTTTTCATTCAGTGTGGATCACAAGTTAGTACCTGTAAAAAAACAATCCACAACGAATAAAACAATCCACAACGACCTCAAGATCCCATTTGTTATTGAAGAGATAAAAGACGGTCTGTCTTTTATCTATCAGAAATCAACTATCAGAAATCAGACCTTTAACTCAAGAACATGATTTGAGATTATTCTGGGATCTAGAGACGCTAGGCATTAAAGATAATCCAGCAGTTACTGATGACGATATTGCCTTACAAAAATTTAAATCTTGTGATATTTTTCATGATGCTTCGCTAAATCTGCGCGCATGGTCGACTAACTGTAAGGGCGAAATTAATAGACAACATCAATCACTGAAGTCTGAACGTCAAAACGTCAATTTTCCCCATATTACACAATACGCAATCCGTGACTTAGCGCCACAGAGGTATTACAAAAACGTCTATTAATTCCACCCTAAGAGTCCTAAGTTCGATTCTCTTCCTGACGAAATAAAAAAGGAGGCTTTTTATTCCTTAGAAGAATTTTTGAGTTGTAGTTTGAGTGATATGGTCCAGCTTACAATTTACTTAGTTTGTTACTTCTTAAGTTCTATTATGTCTTTTCCTTCCCCTGCCCCATTTCTGTATATGTATTTGACTTGTGTAAACAAATTGTAAATTTGATGTACACCAATAAATAAATCTTATCTTAAAATAAAAAGTGTTCAACCCGTCCAAAATGTGTTGGGTATTCACTGGCATATAGATACTGACTCTATTAGCTTGAAGCATATTAACTTAAAAGTTAATCCTGAGGCCAAAGTAACTAAACGAGAGTTCATTTTATGATCTTGGACACAAAACAAAGATTGGGACACAGTACTTACTGATAAAGACACTAGAATTTTCTTAGAGATAGTTGACGACTTACAGAAGATTTCAACTTATGAACTACCCAGATTATTACGTGTAATATTACACTACACCTGACTCAAAAATTGAATTCCATGTCTTTTCTGACGCTTGCTTATATTGCTCTTACGGGGCAACTGTTTACGTTCGTTGTATAAATGCCTCTGTGGCATAACTTGTGATATGATATTTTCAAAAATAATAGTGTCCCCTAAAAATATAACTTTCCCGCGACTCAAACTGATGGGTGCGCTCATTGCACATCGCAGTTTATTATATGTTATTAAATCGTTAAATCGCCCAATTCACGGTTTTTACTTATGGTCAGACTAGGGGGCTGTCGCCTGCTTTGCGGGCCGAGGCATGGCCGTAGTGTATTGAGGCATGACCGTAGTGTATAGAGGCATGGCCGTAGTGTATTGAGGCATGACCGTAGTTTATTGAGGCATGACCGTAGTGTATTGAAGCATGACCGTACTGTATTGAGACATGAACGTAGTGTATTGAGGCATGGCCGTAGTGTATTGAGGCATGGCCGTAGTGTATTGAGGCATGAACGTAGTGTATTGAGGCATGAACGTAGTGTATTGAGGCATGAACGTAGTGTATTGAGGCATGACCGATGACCGTAGTGTATTGAGGCATGGCCGTAGTGTATTGAGGCATGAACGTAGTGTATTGAGGCATGGCCGTAATGTATTGAAGCATGACCGTAGTGTATTGAACCATGGCCTTAGTGTATTGAGGCATGAACGTATTTTATATAAGAATCATCTTTTTATATGGAAATCTTTAAAATGTCTAACTAATAAAAGGTATAGAACCTTGAGTGTATAGTAGAGTTAGGTGAAATACATAGAAGGCCATGCCTCAGGAATATAGTAGGTTTAGGGATAATACATAGAAGGCAATGCCTCGGGTTCATAGTAGGGTTAGGTAAAATACATAGAAAGCCTATTAGGTATTTCTATTATATAATTTATGCTAGGCCTAAACTATGTAGGTATAAACTCAGGTAAAAATGCAATCGACGGGAGAGAATTCGGTGTTGATAAAATCCTGAGCGGGAGTGAACT
The DNA here is from genome assembly GCA_024516035.1 of Bactericera cockerelli. NCBI lineage: Eukaryota > Metazoa > Arthropoda > Insecta > Hemiptera > Triozidae > Bactericera > Bactericera cockerelli. Next base: position 5,574,734 of record CM044962.1, on the reverse strand, counting down.
CGTGGTACCTACCTAACCAAATTTTTGGTCGGGAGATAACTCGATGACGTCCCTTATCAAGACCTCACGAGGTAAGAGTGTACCCTGGACATACATGGACAGAGAAAAAAAAACTGCCCTGATGGGGATCGAACCCAAGTCAGGCTGACTAGTACGCTACCCACTTAGCCAAGGGCACTACTTTGTCACAACATTTAGTGAGTAGCATCGACATTACGAGAGCTAATTCATCATATTTTACCTCCATTCAACCATGATTGTTAAAAAACAATTTCGTAATGCCGCACCACAGGTCATTGCCCAATTCTACAACTACTACAATTTTCCTCGCGAGGGTAATAGGGTCGTCATCGAGATCAAATATTAAGAGCGGAAAAACAGAACAACGTTAAGCCCAAATTGAAAAAATAGAGCTAAAAGATTTCGTCCCCGTCAGGATTCGAACCCGCGCTGACTGGGTTTCATGTGGAGTATGCTACCAATAGACAAAGTTGTCTTCTAAAAACGAGGACAGAAAATGATCTAACTAAATTAATACTTGGAAACTTAAACATTAAAGTTTTGCAAAGAGAGAGCGAGGTCATCTCGAAAAATACATACTGGTCAAGATCTGACCACTGTGCTAAGGATTCGAAGGTACCTACTCGCCAAAGAGAATGAAAAGGCCACCAGGTGCCACCCAGTGGACCGGATGAAGGAATAAAACCAATAAATTAGGTATCTGCTCATAAGATCTTTCATTTGATACCACTTAAGAATAGTTTTATCCTTCAATTCCCGATTTGGGCTCCCAAAACCCGAGGCCGCCCAAATGGGCCGCCCGATTATAATTTAGAATTTTTTTTGGTCTGGGCTCATCTTCATTATATCTTGATCACTATAGACAACTCACTTAATCTTCAATGCCAAGTTAAGGACACTAAGTCGGGTCTCAAAGGATCCGTATGAAAAAAAAAGAACAGATTTTTTTTTTTATGAATCTTTCATGTCTTTCACGATTGATGGGGGATCTCGAAAATAGGGTTCCCGTTGGCCTAGGAAGTCAAACAAAAAGTCAAATCAACTTATTTTTCAACGTAGAGTCCATAAAAATCACAATTTTTGAAATTCATGTTGCACTTTTCGCTGGCTGAAAGAACATGAAATGCATGGGAACTATGTTTTCCGTAGCCTTACACTCTGCCGGTCTGTCTCTTTCTTTGTATAGGCGTTCTTCACACCTCGGCCGAGGTGTTTGATATCTTCAATATTCACGAATGGATCGAAGGCCATATACTTCTCTGCCTTTAGGAAGTTTTCCTAAAGGCATTCACAACCATTTTCATACCAGTCTATAAAAGTCTACCAAAACCTACCAAGTGGACTATTCTTACGATCTAAATTATCAATAAATCGTCCCAACTATATTATTACGAATAAACAATTTCTGTGTATGTATTTCACGACACTTCTTACCTTCCGTCACTTCCAAATATTGTTTCATAGCACCCAAACCTATTTCAGACAATATTTATGTCTTTTATTTGTATGGGGCGCACTTAAACCTCAGCCAATGTGTTTGATAGAACAATGATTAGGTAGGTTTCAAATAAACATAACCAAATTGTGGTTATTTCTTGTGGTTATTTCAAAATGATGGGTTTAAAGGAACCATAAAAAAAGTCAGCCGTAAAATTTATTTCATTTAATACCTAAATGATAGAAATTTTACCTAGTTTCGGTCAAAAATGTTTCGACACAAGCTTGCGTCAGAGTATTGCAGGTATACATATCTCATATAGTATGGATCAAGTTCAAATCCCTAGGACTAGATCGATGTTATAACATTTTTTGCATGCGTTATTGAGTAAGACGTATGCTAAATATTAGTGTCATACAGTAGGACTAGGAAATATACACGGCCATAAGGTTAGAAAAACACATACTTCGCAATGTCTCAGGTATGGAGCAGGACTATTAAAAACAGAATTAAGGCCACGTGTGTAAAGTACGAAGGGGAAATACATAGAAGGCCGTACCTCGGGTATCAAGTAGGGTAAGACGGTGGGTGCGGGTGTTTGAAACACCAAGGCATCAAACGTTAACATTTTAGGTGTCTCGGTATTTTTTATGAAAATAGGAATATAAACAAAAGTATAAAATTTCAAAATTGCCTCGTGTATACAATGTGAGCCAATCACGAGGAACTAATGTGTCCATAATTGGTCGGGAATAGTCACCAGAACGTCAAGAGATGGTTGATATCGAAACCACCAATTTCCTTATTGTGAGAATGGACATTCTGCTGGCTATTCCCGACTCTATTATGCTGGGTATCCCTATCGTGATAATAATAATAATACTCTTTTGTGGAAGCTAATCACGGGTTAGCTAAAAAGCTAACCAGGCGAGGTTAATGCTCACAGCATTTTCTACCACCTAACCTCAGAACCTTATTATTATGTGGTCACAAACTCAAATGAGGAAAAATTCATACACTGGGTGGGATTCGATCCAACGGATCCCTAAGCAACCTGGATTACTAGACCAGCGCGTTAACCACTTGACTACTAGCGGACGATTGACAATTTTTCACTTGTGGATAAGTCAAAAGTTCGTAATGGACATTATTAACTACTGTCTATTATAATGCAGTAAGTAAGGTCAGTGTAAACACCGCGTTTAAATTATGCAACTGGTTTTAATCCGAATTTCGGTTATTCTCAAGAAGAAATTCACAGTTCTTATCTAACATAGAAACTAGAAACCAGTTTGAGTTTTAACTTCAAGGGTATCTGTGTTCTCATTACCTATTGCTAACAAAGGTCTACAAGATTATGATGTGTTGAAAATTCCGGTTTTGGTTCAATGGACTAGAGTCCTTTCTGTTTTGTTCTAGTTATATTCCATTTATTTTCGGTTCTCCAAGTGGGTCACATACTCTGTAGACCTACATTAGGTGAAATTATTATTTTTCTCTTTCTGAAAATTCGAAGTTGTGGAAATAGTATTTTTTTGTGGATGTGCAACATTTCTCATGCATGATTATGATGCTAAGACTTCTCGCACTTTAATAATGGGACTGGGTTCAGTAGATAGTGTACACTAAACTCATCTGGGATAATCAGAAATATCAGTACGAATAATAATTTTCACATTTAGTAGTGGTTTTACCCAGGCCATAATTAATGTGTTTCAGTATGTTAATATTGACTATAGCGAATTCCCGACTCTGCTAGGGCTGGGTGAGTACGATCGGGAGTGACAACTTTCATTCTGCCTAAGTAGGGTATCACAACGGAACACCCTATATCCTAGACCCAAGTGCGCGAACACAACGAAGCCCTAGGGTAGCCCCGGTACCCGGTACGACATAGAATAATAATCCTACCATGTTATTAAAATACTCGTATGTAAGCGGCCTCAGCGATGTATTGAAATTCGTCCATATCAAGTTGTAGGTACCAGACTATTTATTGCTAGTTGAAAGCTAGCAAACTTTTCAACCCCAAACCAAAGGGTTGTAGGTTTGATTCCTACTGTGGCAGCATATTGTATTTAATTTGATTATGCTTTTGGATAATTATTCTTTATTATCTTATGTATTCAACAGACCATACTTAAGCCTAAAGCCGTATGCAACCCAGTTCAAAGGTGGAAAAGTGTCAGCCCGCCGAGACGAACACTTTTGATTCCAGGATTATTTTTTTTGTATCTCCTAACGAAAGACCCCATCTACCTGGCGCCGCTTTCGGGCGGTATACGCGCCGAACGGAGCAAGATAGAAATAAACCAATAGTTGGCAAATTACTTTAAATTATTTGTAGAATACGAATGAAATGTTAATTTTAAAATTCGAACATAATTTTCGGCAACGGCACCCCCGCCCTCCCGGTGGTGCCGTTCAAAGGTAAAAAAAAAGTGTAAGCCCGCCGAGACAAACACTTTTGATTCCCGGTAAAGTTTTGTAACTCCTACCGTAAGGTCGAAACTGCCTGGCGCCGCTTTCGGGCGGAACACCCGCTCAACAAAGCTATATGAAACACCAATAATTGTGTAGAGGGTTGTGAGTTGGAATAAAATGACTATGTCCAGCCACGATTAAAAAGTTTAGATATAGATTTTACATTTCGATTTTTTTGATTTTA
>CM044962.1:5565607-5568107 GCA_024516035.1 Bactericera cockerelli | reverse complement strand
TGGGTGTGTGTATGTGTGTGGGTGTGTAGTATTTGGGTGGGTGTGTGTGGATGTGGATGTGTTTGTGTATGTGGTGTGTGTGCGTGTATGTGGTGTGTGTGTGATGGCTTGGCGAAGCGGGTGCAGCCCGCTAGTTGTTTTATAAATAAAAAAAATAAGGTGTGAAATAATATACAAACCCTTGAGCCATTTCTTCCGGTTCGCCGCCCGCTGGACTTTGGCCTCGAAGTCCAACTTCTCGGCTATCAGTATCTCGTGCAGGGTCGGCTTCTCTGTCAGCCATTTTGTGGGCGTGGCGCAATGGTCCCGCCCTGAGCTTGTCCCCGCCTCCTGGACTCCGCCCTCCACTGTCTCGTCTGGAACAGGAGGAGGGGGGAAAAAAATGAAATCGGAGAAAAAAATATTTTTTTTTTTTGAAACATATACAATTTAAGTTGTACCTTTATTTATATTTTTTACATAGAAATCATAGTTACATGGGTAGGTACAAATTACAAATATGGATGTGTGTAAAAAAAAAAAAAAAAATATTAATACAAATTTACAAGTCAGGAAACTAATATGTTAGAGATTTATTACAAAAACGAAAATATCGCCTTTTTTTGTTCGACCAAATAAGAAGGAATGAAGTTATTAAAGTTGTCATATTTGTATTCATCACAATATCGTTGTGTCACAACGAAGTACTCGCACAGCTAAGAACTCGAACCACCGACCTCCAGGTTAGAAATCCGTCACTTTATAGATGAAGCTACTGAGAGTACTGAGGTTGGTGAATATGAATAATAATATCGATTATCGCCTTGTTTATAGAGTCCGAATGGTGGGTTGGATATGATGCATTAGCATTAGTTCTCGTCATGTCGATGCTACCCACTAAAAATTGTGACATAATAACCCGAAAAATTGTGACAATAATATTACCTATTTTATTTTTCCTTGTTTTTAAAATCCATATTTTGTTCTTAGTCTTTCGTATTGTAAATATATTTTTAATGTAAATGTTTTTATTGTTGTTATTTGTAAACAGGAGTCTGTCCGTTAATACAAGCCCGTTTACCGGGATTATATAATATAATAATGCTTTTTCTTTGTGTTATTATGTCACAATTTTAGTGGGTAGCGCAGAATCATAGGACTTTACCACTTTAATTTACAATATCTTGTATTATTTTTTTGCCTAAGATTCTGCCACTGGTCGCTACTTCACATCAAAGCAGCTACTCACTTTTCCTCACGAGGTATGAGTGGACCCCGAACATCCAAGTAAAGAGCAGAAAAAATCCTGCCCCGCTGGGGATCGAACCCAGGTCACCATACGTGCAATGCCTAGTGCGCTAACTCACTGTGCCACGGTGTTACCTATTATATCACAATTTAGGTCATTGTTGTATAAATTAATAAAAAAATAAGGTGTACTAGCTACTTACAGTGGGAGTTGGAGGTTTCTAGCTCCGCCACGGAGTAGCTACAGAGCTGCCTCAGGGCTTCCACCTCCCTCTCTAGCCAGAGGTACAGATGATAGCGCAGCTCTCCTCCATCCACCTGGAAGCCAAATTAACAATTCATACATCTTTAGACTTTGAAGATAGTAGTAATAATAATAATTCCGTGTCCGTGAGATAGGGACAGATACCTAAATCACGGTGGTGAGAGAATTATATGGACGCCCAGATCCAATGCCTAGGTTTCTTTCATGTCCATTGATTCTATATGGTTTTAACGTCCTGACTTGAGATAGTCAGAACGGGGGTTTTACCCTCCAATTCGCTGGGAATCGCACCAGCTACCCACATTTAACCTCACCCAGCCTGGGTAGGGTCGGAATAGCCAGCCTCACGTGTTCGGATGAACAGAATTTTCTGTGCGAAAAAATCTGTAATATTTTGTAATAATAATTGTAATAACCTTGTTTATAGTCAGGGGCGTTAAAACCAAATAGAATCAAAAGGAGCCTTGACATTAGATCTGGGCGTCCTAATTATAATCCTCTCACCACCGTGATTTAGGTATAATATCTATCACTATATCTATGAGTTAGTACTGAAAAGTTTTAGCAGGTAAAAAAAAGTTCTTGTTTATTTTCATATTTTATACTGACATTTTATACATATATTTTAAAATTCTCAAAAACTCATTACATGCCTAATTGGGACAAAAAAGGATTACTTGGACACATTATTTTTGGTCAAAGCCGCAATTTAGCGAAGAAAGATTCGAACCAACGAATCCCAGATCCCTACGCCACCTGGATTACCAGCCTAAACCCACGACCACCCTTGCAAGGTAGTCGTGCTACGCAATAAATTGTTAAAACTTAAAGTCATTTGTCCCTATAAATTTCTCCGTGCCGCATATAGCAATGCCAATAATATCTTTACTCTTTCATCTTTACCAAGACCCCTCGTCCTGTGTGTACCTGTGGTGATCCCATGTCTGTTCGTCACATCGTAAACGAATGTCACACTTACAATGCAAACAGCCAATCATATGACCCAAA